>QANX01002827.1:0-90515 GCA_003254975.1 Ochetophila trinervis | reverse complement strand
TTTTTTTTTTTTTTTGGTGTGGGATAGGTGAATAGCACATACGAAGTTTACGTGCAGGCCTCACTGGTTCCTGAATTAACTTTTTTTTATTTTATTTGATAAGATACCAGTGAATGCATGAGTCAATTTATTTATAAATAGACAAAACAGATTAGCACATGGGTTTTCCAATCTGGATTTCAAATAAAAAAATAAAATAATTGAAGAGATAGAAAGTGCAGAATGGCATGCGAGATAAATTAGTACTTCTGTTTTGAGAAAATGTCTAAAGTCACGTGTATGGCACATGGACAGTCAAAAGAAGAAATTAAATGGAGAATAATATAGCGGAAAACAGAAACAAAGTTTAACGTTAACTGAGACGACCAACATGGCGCTGATTCTATTGCTAAATTTGGTTTACTGAATAATTTTGCTTTTAATTTTGATGAAAACAGTGATGCTCCTCCCCCGATTGATATTAAGGAATTTTTAAAGTCCGATCTCGGGGACAGGTAATTCTGGTTTGTATCCTCTTTTTTTTGAAGTTTTTTGTGCATCAATACAGCTTTATTCTCAAAAAAAAAAAAAAAANAAAAAAAAAAAAAACGACCATCAATTTTAAAAATTAGAAAGTAACAGTTGTAGATAAGCTTTACTGTCACTATCTAAAAAAAAAAAAAAACCTCCTTTGAACTATATCACAACAACTACTTTTTTTTTTTAATTGAATTATATATGTTGATTTCTTTTCGAATAGTACTATATATTCACCAAAAAAAGAATAGAACAGGCCGTGTGAATTTTTCTTTTCTTTTCTTTAATATTAATGGATTTTTTTTTTCTTTTAATTCTTAGATAATGAAACTGATTTTCCTTTTTTTATAGTATATTTTTCCAATACAGTATGTTGGATAATGGTTTTGGAGTTGGATTGAAGTAAAAACGAGACAAATCTTGTTGGAGAACATTTTTGAATCTCAGTATATTTACCAAAAAAACAATTAAAAAAATATAATATTATAGTCGACTCCCAAAAAGCTCATCTTAATAGTAAATCAAATTTCAGTTTTTTACTAGATGGTAATTTTCCTTTCTTGTTATAAATTTTACTTTTCTATATTTACTTGATAAACAGGATACATCGAGGATTAAAAAAGTATATACTTACATTAATTCTCTTAATGATAATATGTGTGCTTGTAGGCTTAATCTGGTAATAAAATTATTGATAGTATATTTATAGAGCAGATGTTCAAATCTTCGTGGCTATAAAGCTTTTCTTTTCCAATTTGAAATAAAAGTTATATTCAATATATTGAATAAAAAAATAAAATCTAGAGGAAAAAAAGTATTTTTGTTGTAAATTATACTAATAGGCAAGAGTTATTTAATTTATGAGTTCACGAACTGGAATTGTACTTAAACATCATCATTTGGGTGCTGATTCCTATTAATTATTAAGATATATAAATTATAATCTCTAGTGAACAATATTTCGGTGACGAAAAAAAAATCCAGCCATAAAAACAAGTCATGAGTTCTATCCACCAGTTTTAATCACAAGAATAAAGATATAATTGATGGACGTTATATTATCAGACAACTTTTGAAACTTTAAAATAGAAAAATAGAAAAAAAGAAAAAAAAATTAACTTTCAGAACTCGTTATGGGCATATATATTTGCTCAAAAGGTCTGGTCAAAATGCAATCAATATATTTGTGCATGCCGGCTGGCCCATATCTTATTTGATGGATATAAACTTGTAGCTATATAAAATTAAATTTATCTGTCTTTTAGATAGAATTTTCAATTTTACTATTTTTTATTTATACTCTATTTTTTTCCCAATTTTTCAAAATTTTTTTTGGTAGTTTAGTTACCACACATCTAATATCATACGATAATGGAAGATTAGTTCTTTTTTTTTTTTTTTTGGGGAACAATTATTAGAAGATAACCTGGAAATAAATAAAATGCTTATGATCGATCTCATTGTTTAATTTAAGTCTTTTTTTCTAAATATATATTAGAGACATTTATATATCTATGACAGAAATAAAAAAGAACGAGACGTCAATAACATCAAACTTAAGTTCATATGAAAAAAATAAAAACTTCAAGTACCAGAAATGCTCAATTAAAATCATATATCTACTTTGATAGAAAATATGAAACAAGTCAATTAATTTCTTGTTGTACTTGAGTCAATTTCACTGGTCAATCGGAGCATGAGGAACTTTTAAGAAAGGTAAGGTAATTTTTAATGAGGCTTAATCAACTTCTTAAAAAGGCAATTATATATATTCAGCATCACGGACATTTGTTTGACTTCTCATAATAATCAGTCGCTACTCTTTCAAAAAAGGGAACAAAGAAAAAAAACACCAACACTACCATTACTATCATTATATATTTACAATACTACAACATTCAAATCGAGGGATATTTCATTTGGGCCCTTTTAACTTTGTTCTAATTTCAATTATATTTATGTTTTTGAAAATTAATCTTTAGCTTTTTATTTGTCAATTACCAGTTAATTTTAACTGTTGAGGACTAGGACTGCATTTATATAATATTATTCAATCATAAAATACTGAGTCTTAACATTTCTTTTGGCCTTTAACTCATAAAAACTGGCATATGTGTCTACTTTGATAGATATAGAAAATAAAAAAATATTAATNAGTGCATTTATCCCTATTAGATATTTATGTATATAAATATATATATATATAATTCAGCTTTTATATATTAAATATATTTATTTAATATAAAAATTTAAATTTGGCTTTTATAATTCGGCTTTTATGTATTTGACATGATATTTATTTAATGAATAATATCTTTTTAATAAAATAATAACTAATATAAAAAACAGTAAATAATAAATTATATAAAATATAAACAATTTTAATTAAAATAAAATTACAAATTATACAATATTAATTACTAATTACACTATAACATTAATAATTATGAAATTCTTATACATAATTAATAATTAAACTGAACTAATCATACCGCGTTAACAAATTTGAAGGGTTCGAAACTTCTTCAATAAAATATTCGCCAAATCCTCTCTAAATTCATCAACAAGTCTTGTACCCAAATACAATTTTTAAGCTGTAAATAAAAATCAAACAAATAATATTAATACATTAGTAAACATAATATTATATATAAATTTACAGTTACGCTAAAATTATACTTACAATATTATGTAACTGAGACTATAGTACGGATGAATCAACATTTATTATTTCCCTCATCATCATTCATACATAATATGCACACTCATAACTTGTAGGTTGCAATGGTGCCTACATAAAATTAATTTAAATATTAATATACATAATTTCTAATGCTTTAACATTAATGAAATAAATAATTCATATATTTCATATTTCCGCCTCGCCAACTAATTAATTTATTCTTCAACCTTGCATCTTCGGCTCATTCCATAATGTCCAAGCTCTATATATATATATATATATATAAATAAAAAAATTATTAAAAATAAATTCAATCACTAAAATTAACTTACTAATTTTTTAAATTAACTTGCTTGCTTATTAATCTCTTGAAATCAACATTAGCTTTGGTGTTGGCGAAATCAAAAAATCAAATATACCCCAGGTACGGGTCCACGACACCAAGCGCCCAATGAGTACTAAAATGAACGTCAATATTAAAAATAAATAATATACTATATATAAATATTTAAGAAAGTAATAATTTCGTATATAATTAAATATTACCGACAATGATATGTAATTAACCATATCCTATTGAAGTTGGATTGATCTTTCCACCATCTGACCAATTGCTCAGCTTGGGATGCCAACATATCAAGTCCAACATTCTGCACCACACGTGGATCAATAAAAGTATACAACAAAATCTTCCAGTGCGGATTAGATGTTGATACAGCTTCCTGCAAAAAAACATCATGTCAAATACAATTTAAGTAAATTTTAAATTTCAAAAAAAGTAATTATAACTTCAAATATTAATGTGCATTACTACATATAAATAAGACGTAATCAACATCCAAGTCTTGGATCTGATAAAATATGTTGATATCCTCATGTGTCAACACTCCAGGATGAGAATTGCCTATCATACCCCTCCCCATGTTGAATTGAAGCTGTGTGAGACCTTCTTGGTTGAAAACGGTGGCAGCTACCATCTACATTAATCTCAGTTTCGGTGGCAGGTCATAAGTGATTAATTGTTGTTGACTTTCATTGGTTGGTAGATACCCGCGAATGACGCGAATGTGGAGTACTATTAGAGTCTAGATGAGCTATTGCCTTGCTTTTTGATGCTCGTACATATATCTCCACCTTGTAAAATATATAAATTTAAAAAAAAATTAAAAATAACAATTATTAATAACTTAACTATTATCAATAAATAAAGCATAAATATTTACCTCTTCTGGTAAAATGACTAAAAATCTAGGCCATGGAAAAAATGGCCTCCAGCTTCTCCTACCAATGTAATATCAAAAGATGGTAGAGGTAAGGCTGCCTCAGGGACCAATGCCTCCACAACATTGACCCACACATTAAGCTCCCCTAATCATATCCCATGGCAAATAGCGTCTGGATCAGTCGTAGGGTACATCAATCCAGCAGCCACTATATTCTCTCTAGTGCATATAGCATGCTTGCACTGTAGACCTTGCAAAATAAATTAATTAAAATTTTAATTAAATAACAATCAATATATTAAATGTTTAATAAACAACAATTACAAAATTTTACCTCTTTAGGTGTCATGGGATGTACAAGAGCTGAGGGAGTACTGAGATGCACTGCGCTGGAGGAAAACTAGGATGGTGCGCCTCATCAGGAATATTAGTAGCTACCCAGATGTTGTTCATATACTGATCAGTCATGAAATCCATATTAGGGTTGGTCACAAAGTCATCCTATGTTCTGGCCAGATGTGCAGACAACAGCATATTACTCTTTTGGAGGTCACGAATAACCTCAGATAGTTGTATGATGCGCTCATCTTTTGCACTATCCCTCTCTTTTGTTTGTTGGGTTCTTTGTCGAGGAAGATGCCATTGCTCAGTAGGGGTCACCAATTTATCCTTCACCCTTACTCGACCATTGTGCTCGGGAGTAACCAACACTTGAGTCAGTATATTGTTGGGCGAATTCAAGTCAATGTTTACCTCCCCAGCAGCTACTCTCTCCTGTAAACCATCCTGTCAAATTTATAATCATGAAAATATCAATGCTAAAATTGCATAGTTACTTAATATAAATAAAATATTATAAAATATGCAGCTCATAAAATAAATTTTAATACCATCTGTTTTGCAAAGACAATAGCTTCTGGTGTAAGAAAATTTTCCTCCTTATTTGCATAGCCCAACTTTCATAGAGCATCTCGGAAAAGCGGTTCATCCATGCCTAATCTCAACTTCTACATGTTTATAAAATAAATTAAATGTATGCGACTAAATTTATTTAAATTAATTAATTAAAACAATTTAATTAAATTTAATTAAAATCCATTAAACTGTTTAAATTAAACACTCACCTCATTGTACTCTGCCCATGCAAATCCAATACAGGATAGCTGACGATTGTACCGATTTCTTTTCTTTAATTATAAGTGTTGCTTATGAAGTTCCTGCAAGATTAAAAACAAATATTAATTACATAACACATTAATTGTAGTTTAATTAAAAAAAATTCAGAAATTGAATTAACACTTAATGCCCACTCAGGTGTTAACCGCTGCTACACAAATTAATCCCACTGGTCTTGTGTAATCATTTTTACCCATTTTTCGGGGACGACATCGAAAACTTCCATGTCCCCTAATTGTTGGTAGGGGTGTACAAAATGTGTGTACATAAAACTCTTCAATCTTCTCCATTTTTCAGCACAATCCATCAAAATCTTATGTTTTAATGATTCGCTTTTTAAAATATGACTACATAAAAAATTAAGGTATTATTAGCACATTCATAATAACATAAAATTAATTAACCATAAAATTTAATTACAACTAAAATGTACTATTACCTTTATTGTCTCTCATAATGTACCGTTCAATGCACTTGGAACATCGTTCCAACTCTTGTAGGTTATCGGTATAACAGTTCGGGTGAAAGTACCTTCATATCTAGATTGACATTGGCCGGCTTTATTCACTCCAACCCCATGCTCGTTGTATATTACTTCTCCAAGTTCGCCACTAGCGACTTGTTTACGAATGTTTCCTAATTTTGACAGTCCTCTACCTTTCTTTTGCTTCCTACTTGAGGAAGAGTCTTGATCATTAGGAGTAGTTGGATTTTCATTTAGATCCATATTAACAAACCAACAAACACTATTATAATATAAAACTGAAAATTAAGCTATTAACAAATACCGGCTTTAAATACCATAGCATATATACAAAACCATAACATATATACAAAACTGTCATTTTTAATTTTCCATGCCTATTGTAAAATCAAATACTTCTAAATTTTTATAATTTTTGCACCATATATATCCAAAACTGTTGTTTTTAATTTTTTCGGCCCTTCGTAAAATCAAATACTTCCAATTTTTTAAACAATTTGCGCCATAAACATATTACACTATAATTTCAATTCGGCTATTCATACATATTTCAACATATTTCAATATATATTCATACACTATAATTTCAACATATTCATACATATTTCATTATATATTCATCAAATATATTCATACACTCTAATTTCAACATTTTTACCAAAAACAAAATAACTATAATTTCAACATATTCATACATATTTCAATATATATTCATCCAATAAATTCATACACTATAATTTCAACATATTCATACATATTTCAATATATATTCATTTTCCATCACAAATTTTAGTTCTCAGGGGCTGTTATTCTCAAGGGCATATTCAAAGCACAAAATAGGTAAAAAAAAAAATTAGATTCACAAATGCTGACTACTTACCTTAAGTTTTCGGATTCAAAATGTAGTAGATTCCCATTGAAATGAAGCAAACGGCGGAGAGAAGCTTGTGGCAGCGACAGTTTGGGTGAAGGGTTTCTGGAGAAATGGGGGAAAATGAGAGAGAAGGCTGTGTAATGAAGAAAAGACAGTGCCAAAACAGCACTGTTTTACTCAAAAACGACGGGCCATACACTGAACCGTCATTGTAACTATAACAACGATGGTTCACGTACAAACCATCATCTATAGTATAAAGGCGCCAAACGGTGCCGTTTTATATAACAACGATAGTTCTATACAAGGGACCGTCATTTTTCTATATATATAAATTTTTTTTCCCACCCAGCAAACCAATGGGTGCCAAGCGTCAATCCAAGTGCAACTTCAGGCACTTGGATATCCAGCCCTAAGGTATTTGTTTTAACTTATAATTTTTTTTTAATAATTTTAACAATTAACTTTTTATTTTTAATTTAATTAAAATGCTTTTAATGTTTTAAATACAATTAAAATATTTTTAAGAATTTTTAATATTTATAAATATAATTACATTTTATCTTCAATAAGATTTATCTTTATGAAAATATTTAAATTTTTAACAAAATCCTAATTAATATATTTATCTTCAATATTTGTATATTGAAAATTAATAAAAAAAATTGGACATACTTGATAAAATTATAAAATAAATAGTATATTAATTAAACACAATCAACATTATTCTTTATTTTTAATTCATATTCCAGTACAATCATTACAAACACAGTCTTCAGAATTAGGAGCGCTCTCTTCATTAAATATTTGTGTAGCAAATGGAGTGTGAATCAAAGCAATGTCTCCAAATGTATCCCTTTCAGAAGATTCGGTCTGTGTATAATGAGGAGTCCTTAATACCACTAACCATTGTGAATCACATGGATCCTTAACATAAAATACATGTGTTGCTTGTGAAGCCAAAATAAATGGATCAGATTTGTGACCAAGTTTGTTGAAGTTGACACATGTAAACCCATAATCATTTTTCTTAACACCATGATTGATGTCAACCCAATCACATTTGAACACCGGAATTTGAAATTTAATGTAATCCACATCCCATATTTCAACCACTACACCATAGAATGAAATATCGGTGAATTTTGAATTGTCGTCTTTTGCACTTGAATACTGCATCGTTCCAGCCACCAAGCTTACGCTGCTATTTTGTGTAACATGCTTGTTGTCTCTTTCAACTGTATGGTATCGGATTCCGTTGATGTTGTAGCTTGAATAGCTCATTACTTCAAAATGTGATCCCAATGCTATCCATCTCAATGTATGGGACACACTATTATCTTGTTCACTCAATTCCTTTTGAATTTGCAAAAACACCACACACAATATCAGTAAATGCATAAACTATTTAATTAATATCACAGTGAAACCAACAACCACTAGATGTGAAATTTTGCAATAAAAGTAACAATTAATGTTAAGCTTACTTCATCTCGGAACCATGCAATGAAAGTGTAATTTTGCTCATTTTGAAACCATTTTGCTTTTCTTGTTTTGTTATGAATATCTCACTTCAAACTCTCCATATGTTTCCTAAAGAAAACAAAAGTTAAATCAAATGGGAAAACTCACAATGTTAATGACTATAGTAAACCAATATTCAATAAAAATATAAAGCATTAAACTTACTCAAAGTAAGGTTGTACTTCGGGTGTATTTGAAAGTATGTACAGATGTACTTGCTCCCATAGGTCACGAGTAATACCCAACAAATTACCACCCTTCAAAGGATCACCAGTATCATCTTTTACACATTGTACTTCATGGCGGCTAGGTGGGTTCCCGATTTCATGCACGCCTTTTTGATACTTACTACAAAATTCGATTGCTTCCTCAGCGATGTAGTTCTCTGCAATGCAGCCTTCTAGGGTGTAATGATTGCGAACATACCCCTTCAGCACTTTCATTTATCTCTCAAATGGATACATCCACCGAAAAAAAACTGGCCTACACAATCGCACTTCTCAAGCCAAATGAACAGTTAGATGAACCATTATATCAAAGAAAGACGGAGGAAAATACTTTTCAAGTCAACACAATTTCTTTACAAGATCTATCTGAATAATGTCCAAATTTGAAACATCAATCTCTTTTTTGCATATATCATTGAAAAAAAAAAAATCTCNGAATAATGTCCAAATTTGAAACATCAATCTCTTTTTTGCATATATCATTGAAGAAAAAATAAAATCTCATTATTACATGTTAGACATTTTTCGAGAGGACTGATCGTAGTACAACAGGCATCAGTTGTTGCATCAATATATGTAAATCATGAGATTTCATGCCTTTCAACTTCAAATCATTCATCGACATAATATTTTGAAAATTTGAAGAGTAGCAATCAGGAACCTTTAAATTTGCCAAACATTTGCAAATTTTTTTTTTCTCTTCCTTGGATAATGTGTAACATGCAGGTGGTAGATATGTCATTTTCTCTTCAACAACAGGAACCAAATCACTTCTTATGTCCATTTCGACCAAATCAAGCCGAGAATTAAGTCCATCTTTAGTTTTTCCAGGAATGTTATAAGCAATGTGCCAACAATGCTCTCACATACATTCTTTTCAATATGCATGACATCTAAGTTATGTCTTACATATAATGACTTCCAATATTCAAGCTCAAAAAATATAGACTTCTTCTTCCAGCAATCTCGATCAGAAGTAGACTTTTTTCTCTTATTACCACTACTAAATGACTTAGAGTCAAGCTTTTGAAGTATATCTTATCCCGTCATATGTAAAGGAGTTGGACGAAACTCTTGAAATCCACTGAAAGACTTCTTTTGCTTTCGAAAATGATGATCACTTGGAAGAAACCTCCTATGTCTGCGATAACTCATTTTTCTACCATTTTTCAAACTTTGAACACACGTGTTCTTGCTGCAAATAGGATAAGCAAAATATCTTTTAGTGGCATAACCAGACAAATTACTATATGCGGGGAAGTTATTTATAGTCCACAATAATATTGCTCGAAAAGTGAAAAATTCCCGCTTACAGGCATCCCAAGTTCACACCCCCTCACCGTACAACTACTTAAGATCGTCAATCAATGGCTGCAGATAAACATCTGTATCGTTGCTAGGCTTCTTTGGTCCATATATCAACACTGTCAACATTATAAACTTCCTCTTCATACACAACCATGGTGGAAGATTATATGTAACTGTAAACATAGGCCAACAACTGTATTGAGAACTCATATGCTTATGTGGGTTAATGCCATCAACTGCAATTCGAAGCCTTAAGTTTTGACATTCATTACTAAAATTAGGCCACATGTGATCAACTAGCTTACAAGACGGTGAATCGGCCGGATAACTTAATTTGCCAACTGCGACCTTTTGTTCATTTGCATGCCATGTCAAAGTTTTAGTTGTGTCAACGCTTTGAAACATCCTCTTCAATCGTGGAATGGGTGGAAAATACCACATGACTTTATGAGGGACATGTACACGTTTAGTTCCATTGTCAGTATCCTTCCACCTCGATGCTTTGCATTTAGGACAATTTTCTTGCGCTACATATTCTTTTCGATAAAGAATGCAGTTGTTGCGACAACAATGTATCTTCTCATAATCCATGCCCAATGTTGTCAGAGTCTTTTTCACGTTGAACATAAAATCTGGCAAAACATTATCGCTAGGTAGCATTTCCCGCAACAACTTTAATAATTCTATAAAACTTGTGTCTTAAAGACCGTATTTCGATTTCAAGTTGTACAACTTTACCAGACTAGATAGTTGGTAAAGTTCATACAACCTGGATACAAAGGAGTTTCAGCATCCTCCAACAACCTCTTAAATTCACTGGGATTATCCACGAACTTGTCACAAGCATCATTCACCATGTCAATATTATTACCCACCACATCTTCATCATCATTATTTATGTGGGTAAAATGACTTTTAGTGTTATTGCTTTCACTAATTCCACTAACTCTAGAACAATATCCACGATATCCTTCCAACTCTTCTCCATGTAAAATCCACTTACAATAATTTGTATCAAACCCCTAAAACTATACATGTCCTTTCACTCATTCAATACTGCTAAAAAATAAATTCTCACATTCTATACGAGGACATCGAATTTTACCATATCTATTTGCACTTCTCTCACTAAATTGTAAAAGCATTTCAAAACCCTTTTGAAATGTATCGATTCTCCTATCCATCGTTATATCCATGATTTGTCCATTTTATCTATTTGAAGAACAAGTAATTAAGACTAATTTAAACAACAATGATTTAAAATATAGCAATGAATAATATATTACTAATAATTTAACTAACATTTAATAATTAACAAATCAATAATAGAAAATAAATAGAGAACAATAAATAATAAATATAGAGACAACGATAATTACATACCTAATTAATATTGATATTAATATTTTACTATATTCTAAAATTAACTACAACAACATAAATATACAATAAATAACAATACTATATGAGATTACAACATATCAAATATTTAAAAACACTAACAAATTTAATAAAAGCCATATATATATATATATATATCATTGCGGAATTTAAATATAAAATAACCTAATAATTATAAAAAAATTATTTCATGAAAATAAAAATTATATAACTAATTTAATTTAAATGATGATGCAATAACATAAATATTTAATTAATGTGGTTAATTACATAAAATTACTTACTCGATGGTGAGCTTTTTTACAACAATCAACTTCATGCTCAACAAATTGATGACTTAAATGCTGAATAAATGCTATTTGAATATTTTTTATCACCACTAAAAGAATTTGAAAGAAACTTATGGGAGAAATGAAGAAAAAATTTCTTAATTACAAGTGAGTTTGATTGAGAAAGAAGATGAAAATATATAGGCTCAAAAAATTACAACGGCTATATTTTTTACTACGTTTATTTTTGCAAAGTTTAAACCAGCGTTTTTGACGCTCAACGTAAGAGCGCCACGTGGACAAATATACACAAAACGATGTCGGTTAACAACAAAACTGACTTGTAAAAATGTAGACTATAGACGACGGTTCTTTGCTGGAACCGACGTCTATACTTTAAGTAAAAACAACACTCCTTTTAGGAACCGTCTTCTATACTTTACAAACAGACACGTAGCAACAACGTGGATGCCACATGTCTTAGGGCTTTATAGAGTTTATTTACTACTAAAGGACTATAAGTTCATCTGGAGTCCCATGGTTAAGTGCAAGCTAGCTTGTACACATATAAAAGCAGAATTGGACCTAGCTTGAAATTGTTTGACATTAAAATTTTAAGATTAATGACATCAGCCAAAATAACAGGCACCAAATAAATAAAGAAATAAACACAACAACCAAATAGAAAGTGAAGAAAAACAAAAACAAAATATAAAGCAAAGAAAAACAACAAAGAAAACCATAACCCAATTAGAAAGCAAACAAAAACAACAAAGAAGTTTCATCAGTTTACCTTTTACACTATTGCTGCCCACACCAAACTCATTCTCTCCTTTGCCAAACCAACCGACAACAAATGTTTTTCCTCACTTGAAATACTTCTAAAAAACATGAAAATATATAAATGTTTGTTTTATGAGTATCATCAAGTCCAAATTCACTTAAATGTTTGCTTTATTTCCATAGCACAATATTTATGTTTTTCAGGAATATTCATCAAACTAATTTCCTAAGGAAAAAAAAAAAAGAAAAACTCTTCAAATCAAAAATCAACATGAAAATCGGACATGACCACCAAAACAAAGTGCAAAGAAAAACCCTAAATCACTATTTCCCTAAGTCTCAATTTCTAAAAAATGAGATTCTTATTTTATCAAGCACAAAAACAAGACAGAGAAGATGCTGTGATGCTCAACCGGTATTCATTTTTCTAAAAATCCTAAACACACAAATTTAACAACACCGTGCTGTGATGCTAAACCGCTATTCATTTTTCCAAAAAGAGACGGAAGATGCTAAAAGAGGGCCAGAAGAAGGGTTAGGGCAGATGCTATAACCTACAACAGAGAGTCTGATTGTGAGACTAAGACTCCAGAGAAAAAAATGCCTGGGTAAAGTTCCGTGGTCGCACGCGGCGGTGCGATCGTGAGACTGAGAGAGTGGGAGAGATGGCGTGGAGGTCCAATTGCGTCTGAGAGAAGAGTGTGAGGATGAGAGTGAGAGTCTGAGAGAGTGACGTGAGACACCAAGAGACAGGAGAGTGATCGTGAGAGAGAGTTAGTGTCTAAGAGAGAAAGAGTGCGAGAGAGTTGGTCTCTGATCAGAGAGTCGAGTGGGAGTTCGAGGTTGAGAGACAGAGAGAGAAAGTTGCATTATTTTTTTTTTTATTTCATAATAAGAGGGAAAGTTAGAATTAGAATATTGCAAAGACAAGGAGAGGAGCCGCCATTGCTATAGGGATCGTCAGACCACAAATTGCAAGAGCTTATAGGCTTGCAACAAGCCCCCAGTTTTTATTTTTTAATTTTTCTTTCTCTATTAATAAATTTTAATTTTTACATTTGGATTCCTCTCCAACAATATTCAACAGTTAAGTTTACATTTTTTTTTACTATTTTCTTGTTCTTTTAATGGCATGAACTTTTTTTGTTTGAAAGAAAAAAAACCAGCAACGACCGTGGATGGAGGATCGCTGGTGATGGACTGCCGGCGGTACTCCAATGGTTGCTGCTGACCTGATGAAAGAATAATTTTTTTATAAATAATTTAAAGTTAAAAGAAATCAAAAAGGATAATTTAGAAAATTTAAAAAGTTGAGAGTGTATTAAGTTCCTTTGGCATTGCAACTAAAACTTCCCTTAAATTTAAAGAAGGTTCAATGTGCACCAAATAAAAAATAGAGGGTTCAATTGGCTCCTTGCATATAATTGTATTGTATTTTTTTATGTATCTTGTAACCCATTAACAACTCATTACTCCGGTAAATTCAATTATATAATTTATCTTTAAAATAAAGTTAAAAATAACTGTTAAAAATATTAAAATCAAAATAATCTGTAGTTAAAATTATATTTGATTAATGGTTAGCAGTACAAAAAATAACAAAAATAATTTTATTTCTAAAATTAAATATTAAATTTATGAACTAAAGGTGTGTTCATTTGACCGGATAGAAAAGGGATTGGATTTTTATACCTGGTTTCCACCCTTATCCGGTGTTTGGTGCCGGTATGGGAAATTCGATTCTCCATTTCAGCCGGATGAGAAATCCTCCCCTCCCTCACAGGATTGTGAGAACCGGACTAGGATTTATAATTCGTCTTCAAGCTCTTCTGCGGTTGTGTTTTCATTCCTCTCCCTTCGGAGGCTCCTTCGCGGTTTCATTCCTCAGACCTCAAAGATGTCAACCTCGTAACCAAGAGGCTATATACGCCGTCGTTTGGATCTCCGGCGACTCTCATCCCAACCAGAAGACCAAGACCAACGTAGACAGAGGCTGCGGATCCAAAAATTACCCCATGAAATTCACAATCAACGACGCTGCCGCACAGCAGAACCGACTCTCTCTTGTCTTCAACCTCCGCTGCGAGCGCACTCTCGGCGACAGAGACATCGGCCAAGTCATCGTCCCGGTCAAAGAGCTTCTCGACTCCATGGGTGACGGAAACTCCATGAAATTCACCAGCTACCAGGTCAGAAAGCCCTCCGGAAACCCAATGGGCGAGCTCAATTTCTCCTTTAAATTTAGGGAAAAAGTCGTCGCCCAATCTGTGGCTCCGAAGACCGCCAAGTCCGTCACTGCCTATCCGGCTCCACGGGCTGTCGGATCGTCGATCCCGGCATATCCACCTCCAGGAGTTTATCCACCGCCGGCACAGGGATACGAATGGGAATGGGAGCTGGATTGCTTAGAGGCATGCTTGGTGGGTTGGTCGTTGGAGATACGGTGTCTGATGCAGCTGAAGAACAACTTCAATTATTTTTTTTTTCTCGAAGCTTGTTTGGTAGCTGGTTTTGACTTTTCGTTGTTGGATGGTTGTCTTCTACCTAACAATGTTTCCCTTATTTTTCATGATTTGGATATTCATATTATATTTATATATTCACTAAATTATATATGCATTTGATTATAATAAATAAAATAAATTGATATTGTTCAATTGGCTATTGCATTTCCTAATCCATCATGGAAATACGCCCCTGCAGGATTGTGTACAAGTCAGGGACTCTGTGCGACTTACTTCTAGACCAGAGCGTCTTTCAGTATACTCAGAAAGTCTCAGCAGAATACGATCTGTTGCATGCCAACCATCTCTTCTCTCGCTACAAGGACCGTGGAAAAGTTTGCTTGCTGGAGGATATCATGCTAGAGAAGCTTGCTCACAAGGACCGTGGACCGCATAGTACGGCCACAGGTAATTACTCTACTAAATTTCATATTCCTCACTTAGCATTAGGCTGGCATTTGATAATATATTTACATTTTGTTTTTAATTGCCAATTTGCCTAAACTATGATTCAGAGTTTGTTATATCAGTATCACTTGGGACGAGGTCACATCGGTGTGACAATGAAGGCAAACCTTTATAACTTGTTGGAGCAAAGAGCAGCATCTTGGTAACTATATGCATGATATTCTTGCTGTTTAAGTTTTCTTTCCTGCTTTTGTTGTTCTAAAATGTTACCAACTGATGCAGCCAATATTTTGAAATTCCCTTATGGAGAGGAAGTGGCTTCAATGTATGGTCTCTAATTCCTACTTAATCTTAAATTATCTGTTTGGTAGAATAATTTATAATAGGATGTGGATAACATAATAAATTTTCTGTTTATAAAGAATAAAATAAAATTAAAAAATGCTTCAAGTAAATCTTAGTTGAAACCTTTCTTGCAGTGTAGATGCCACACATGATTCTCACAGGTCTTGAAGAATACAAGGCTAAGGAAACCCAAGCATCTCCCTACTTCACCATAACTTACTGCAAAGAATTTGCAGAAACCAAGGACCTGGTGCTTATCCGCGGAGACGTTGTGTTCACTAGCAAACTCAGTGACTCAGAGGCAAAATTGCTTTTCGAGACTGCTTAATCATTTTATTTGAACGATGTTAGATACAAGTTGGTTGAAAGATTCAACAAAGAAACTCATGATTTCGAGTTCAAGGATGTCTTGCAAGCACCAGAAATGCCCACTTTATGATATTTTTTTAGTAAGAAGACAACTTTAATAAATGATGGTATAGGAGAATGAACACCATTAAATTTCTTGTCTTTTTAATTTTTAATTTTTTTTTTTGTTTTTGTTTGTTTTTGTGTTTTTGGATTTATTATTCTCTAATTCATGCATATACACTCTTCAGAGACCATCCAGTTCACTGTTTTAACTACCCCTAATCTAAGTATGATAAAATTGATTAATCATTTAATTGATTGTCATTGCTCTTCGTATTTTTTATTGGGAAAAATGAAATGAGAAACGATGAAACGGAGAAGAAGATATAATAATTAAAGTAGTGTTTAGGTATCAAAATGTTTTAAAATATTGTTGATTATATTTATATGATCAAAATATTTATAAGAGTATTTTTAAATACATAAGTGAAGAAAAAAATAAAAAAATATTATTACATTATTAGTCATATTATTTGGTAAATGTTGCTACTGATACATGATCTGTGGACATATGCTGAAATAGTAAATATAAAATTAACGAGATGTATTTAATTATATAGTAGGAATGAAGATTAATCATCCTAAACTCAATTATCGAAGCATAAATGGATGTTCATTTTTCATCGGTTTAATTGTCGTTTGTATAGTTGGAGTAGATGTTATGAATATACTAGCATATATGTATTAGGTTAATTTCTTATTTTATTTTATTTTAGTAGTTGTTTATGTTATTGTGAACAGTTATGACATATTTGTATTAAATTATGTTTAATATTTTCTAAATGACATAATATTATGTTTTATTAAATTTATAATTAAAAAAATTACAATATATTCTATATATCATGTTTATTTAAATTAATAATTAAAATACATTTTATAATATAATTTAAAAATTATTAAATTAAAATACAATCCAGTTTAGTTCGAGACTGCACCAAACACAATAAATCAAATCATGCCATCTAATCTGAGACTACGCCAAACACAGGACATGATTTGAAAAATTCAATTATGATATATCCAATCCGATCCAATCATGCCAGCTATATCCGATCTGATCCAATTCTGTGTACCAAACGCACTTTAAAATATAACTGTTGGGAAGTTTTCTTGAAAAAAATGATAGGCACAGCTTCGCGCTGTATTATTCAGCTTTGCATGTTCATGTCCGCATGGGCGGTCCAAGCCATATAATCTTGTTGGGCCTAATGGTTTAATTTATCCTAGATGACGTGGTAACTATAGTTTCCATCCCGAATTCTTTTGAAGTAATGAGCCAAGTCACGAGCTATCAATATGAGCTTGGACAACTTTCGTAGCCACAAATCAACAACACCAAACACATCCAAGAAGAAATATTTTAAAGACTTATTAAAAATGTACAAAGGGAAAATTCGCAATATGAATGAGATAAATCTAAAATAAATAAAATTAATGAGTTTAGAAAGGAATGGGACCATATCTTTTAATGAAGTTGTCATTATACTTGGGTTGGTTTGGGAAGATGGATGTTGCTTCATGTCATATTAGATTTGTTGAGCACGCCTTAGGACTCAACTACGTTTGGTATGCATCGTATGATATGTACAGTTGCGCATGTCTTCACCTTATAATCCGGTTGCTCTTGTTTGTGTCGTATAATTCGGCTACGTTTAATTATATGCATGCACCATATAAGCTTAGTGCACAAAATTTTCCTCCTTTCCTTAAAGCTCCTTGGAGGACTCAATAAAGTTCTTGCACCACCTTTTTGATCATAAATCAACAAGAAAACCCAAAAAAATAAAATAAAATAAAATTGTGAAGCCTTGAAATAGAAAATAATTATGCATAAATTTATAGAAAAATTAATATAAATCTAAAAATTTACTTTACATGTAGAGGAATAAAAATGTGAGTTTATTTAAAATGATAAAATGTAAAGATTATGAGTAGAAATAGGGTTTTGTGTATCAAACAAGTTGAAGAAAAAGCTTATAAAGCTTAAGAACTTAAAATGTCCAAAAATGTTAACCACTCTAAAGTCAGTAGAGAGAGCTAACAAGTGTGGAAAAAGTTATTCATGTAAATATATATGTGACAATGATAAAAATAAGAGGAAGGGAGAGCAACAACATGGTAAATTAGCATCGTAGTCTATGTTTTTGAGGGAAAAAAGAAAAAGAAAAAAAGTTAACTTTTGCCAGAAAGCGATATGTTTAAAAAAGAGTAAAGAGCCCATGGAAAAAGAAACTATAAAATGCAAGAAGAAAAAAACATATGACCCTTGGTGAGAGAAACTACGACAAATCTTGACAAAATGCTAGGAAAAAAGTGTATGCTCATGGCCATATTACTATGTCAAGGAATAATTGCGGCATCGGTCCAATAAAGCTTCGGGAAATGGGAGTAACCTTGATGTCTTAATGGAATTCTCAACATGGTTTTTGCTCTAAAAGTGGCCAAGACTTCCTAAAGTCCAAATTCAAGAAGAAGACAAACAAAAAAGAATAAAGAAGTCCAGAAGAAAAGTCTAAAAGAAGAGGAGAGGAACCCAAATGGGCAAAAATCTTCTTTTTAAATAGAAGGAAAGAATTAATGCCAAAATCCAAGGAAAAGAGTTAAACCTAAAAGAAAGAGTAGATGATTTCTTCATCATGAGAATTTAAAAGGGTGCTAAAAGAGGGTAAAATCATTTGACCTATAACTCATGATTGTTTGTCTTGTTTAGAGGTCAAAAAATAAAATTTTTCGAACGGATAAATCTTGAGGGTTTACCTAGCTAGTTTCCCGCCAGATTACTGTTTACTCCTCTCAGTTTCTCTAATATTCAATGGACAAAGGGAGAAATGATAAAATTTATCTTTTTTGCTAGAGAAGGACTAGATCCAGCTAGAGAAAGTTTTAAAAGAAAGTTGCTTGGGAAAGTTGGGGTTTGGAAGTTGAAATTTATTCATAGAGCAACAATTAAATAGATATGAGACTATAAAATTTCAAGACAAAATTTATTACATTATATAGATCCTATATATGTATATATCTTAAAATTTCCTAGTTTTAAAGCCTCCTAATTGTTTATAAAGTTCCTATAGTACAAAAGTACTACTGGCAAGCTAAACAAACAACTTTTGAATAGACAAGTGGCATGTGCCT
Source organism: Ochetophila trinervis (assembly GCA_003254975.1). Classification (NCBI taxonomy): domain Eukaryota; kingdom Viridiplantae; phylum Streptophyta; class Magnoliopsida; order Rosales; family Rhamnaceae; genus Ochetophila; species Ochetophila trinervis. The sequence goes on along the minus strand of QANX01002827.1, from coordinate 71,244 downwards.
CCTCCTCCGTCAAGCTTTTCTCTCTTTGGGCCTCAAATGAAAAGTGGCCTAGAAGGCTTAACAAAAAGGAAAGGAGGCAGAAGTGTTTACATAAAAGGAAAGATCAACTACATAAAGCAAAGATTAATAGCAAAAAAGAAAAGGTTCAACTACAATGAAAAGGAAAGGAAAGGAAAAAGTCTAAAAGGTTGAAAAAATAAAAAAGGAATCGAATGCCTTCTGCTAAGCCTTCAGGTTGCTTAAATAGAAAATTTTTACATTTAATGATGAACAGTAACAGTAGCATGAACAGTGCTCGGTCTTCAGTGTTGTCTACAGTGTCTGCACAGTCTCATGAACAGTGTCTTCAATAGTAAAAGTAGACAGTGTTTGTACAGTGTTTTGCTGACAAACAATAGCATATTTTGATCTATCTGATCAGGGCTCCATCATATTTTCGATATTGTGGGTCATATTTGAATCTTCTGATAAGGAGTCATCTTCAACATTTTGGATTGCTTCCATGCCTAAAAGATCTTCCTCAAGCATATTTTGTGCATCAATTATATGATCCATGGGTAAATCCAAAGTTAGATCCAAATTTGATATTTGTCTAATTCAGTACCGTCATATTCAGGATCATAATTCCTTTCTCCTTTTAAATATGTAATAAAAATTCTTCTACCATCAGTTACTCAGGTGTAGACATCAAGGCTTGAAACTGATTTGAACTTCGAAGCTTCAATATTTAATTCGTACAAACTCTTAATATAATAGTATGAAAAATCGTATGACTCAATAGCGTTGTTTACTCTTGTTGAGCCAATTCCTCTTAAATCATCTGCTCCAAAATCTAGTTCTTGAACTTCTCTGAGAAACCAGATTTGATATGGTTGATAGAACATTTCTTGTTCTCTAAAACCAATATTACTGAAAATTTCAAAAGTATAATATTTAACATATTTTTTATCTTTAATATAGTTATATAACATACTATTAATAAACATGCGTAACTTTGCTAGCTCTTCCCAGTCTAAATTTTGAAAAGTAATTTGACCTACCAAACCCCATTCAATACATTTAACACTCCAGGGTTCGTGGTTAATAAGAAAATGCATTTTTAGATTATCTAATTTTGAAGAAAAATAAGTATTATTCTTATATTTTTAAAACCATAATAGTATTTGATAAAGTTGTTCTTTAACAATACCTTGATTAATTTTAAAGAAAATATCTGAACCAAGTTCTTTGGCTTTCTCAAATAAAAAACATCTTTTAATTTTATTATAATTAGAATCATAAGTAGATGACTCTATAGATTCATATAAGTGTATTAATTTTTCTAATACAGTAATATTGACATCCATCTTTGGGGCTAAAGATTTAATAGAGTCTAATACTGTTATATGTAAATCTTTTTCTTTTTGTTGTTTTTCTAACAACAAATCTGCAAATTTTTCAAGCCTCCGAGTGAAGTGATAAATTGTTTTCGCAACTAGTACATGTCGAGCAACCCCAGTGCAACTGTAGATATTGAATAGAACACGGTGCCCACTAACTTTTTTTGACCCTCTTTTGCAGCGGGCTGGTTGATTGACATCTGATGTAGGTATTAAATTATATAACTGTTTAGGTTAAGTTATTTTCATGTACTAACACCAACTTTATGTTTGCAACAAATTGATGTATGCTTGTTCCACATTCAAAAGAGGATGTACATGCATCCCGAGGTGTTTCCAGAACGTTGTGTCATATTAGATTGCATTATATAGGTATGTAATCAATTCATTATTCATATGTTGAATATGAATGTTGCTACATATATAGTAACATCGAGTGCATTAATTGTTATTTTATAGCAAACATTGTGGATTCACTACAAAGATGATGTGTTTACTGTTGAGGAGATTCAGGCATCTGACATTTTGCGTAACTATGTTCGCGGGATTTAGCCTCCATACGGACGACTGTGGTGGACCTACGATTATGTAAGTTAATTTTAATGATCCTTAAATAGCTTATGCACAACAATGTCTCACAATTGTTGTTACTATTCTTGTGCAGTTGTTAATGCGAGTGAACAATGGGAATACGCACTGGCTAGTAGCACTAATCGACCAGGTTCGATGCCATGTAAAATTATATAATCCTAATGTTCGTGGATCATCCAATGCAACACAGTTGAAAAATGCCAAGTGCATCCAATATGTATTCCTATTTATTTTGTAGGCGTTTGATTTTTTCAAACAGCGACTAGATTTGTTAGAATTCGTCGAACCCTTTTCAATTAGTAGGATGGACGACTCGTTGACCCAACAACAAGTCTTGTAAATAGACATGGTAACTAGTCATTTTTATGTATTTTTCGGCCTCTGATTATATTGATTTTGAATATATCGTTTTGATGTAGTGGGGATTGCGGCATGTTCACGTTGAGATGGATTGAGAACAAATTTGCTGGACTACTATTGACGATTCAGCAAAAAGATATGATGTTCATGAGGAAAAAGTATGCTGCAGAGTTGTACAATAAAAACTTTAGTTTAGGCAACTAGATGTAATACAGTTTAATTCAAATGAATTTTATTCATGTTTAGGTAACTAGAAGTATTACAGTTTCAAAAATTAACTACGACCTGCTTTGAATTGTAACTATTAATTCAATTGCATGCATGCCAACACCTACTTTTTATGTTGGCTCAAAAAATTAAGTAATATGATTTGATCTAAAATCCTAACATTATGGCTCACCGTTTTCCATAGTACCACTAGGACGTTCAACATGGAACAAACATGTTAGTCTATTATGACCGGTGCACTTACACCGTCCACACTTTTTCACATTGCGACTCTTGCCTTGAGACAAAATCTGATTGACTCTAGGTTTTCCGGCCTTTCTTTGAAATCTCGGAGGAAGTACAACTCTAGCAAGGACCTCGGCATATTAAGCAACACATAAAGTGTTGACCTAGACTAAATAATAATTGAAACATTTTAAAAATAAAAAATGATGTTAAATAATAATAAAATAATATATTACCCCGACTAAACATATTAAGCAACAGATAAAGTGTTGACAACGCCACATAGTTAGAGGGCCCCTCTAATATAGGCAAGGTCATAGACATAACAAACGTTTCTCTTTGCTTAGTACCCGGCTCAATTGGACGGGGCCCCTTGGTTTCAATTCATTTTATATACCCTTTCTGTATGCCCCGTCTATTGGGCACTTTGGACAAATAGTGTTTAGACTGTGTTTTTCTTTGTTTTTTTCATTGTTTTTATTTTTTCATTGTAATAAAATACTTTATATACATACTAAAGCATGAAACTAATATATATGACTTTTTAGCAATGATTTTAACAAAAAAAAAATGTAAATTACTACTTTAGTGATGATTGTAACTAAAGAAATGCAAATTATTTTTCTCAATATTGAAAATGCAATGCAATTGCTTTTCTATATACCACAAATATTTTCGGAATGGAGCTCTAAACAAACCAAATGGTGTTGAACTACAAAGATAATTAAGAGAGAGATTATCCAGACTAATTTTTTTTTCTTAAACATAGTATAAAAATAAATTTTTTCACAATGCATTTGTTTTTCTCCATGAATAGGGTGGGTGGGTATATTTGAAGAGAAAAGGTGGGGGGAATGGCGTGAAAAAAGAGGAGGGCCGTAAAAAAAATCTCTATTTTTCACGTGGATATATTTGAAATGGATGGGTAAAGATATTAAATGAAATAATATTTTCAGTTTTTCATTTTCAATTATAAGCACTTTTCAAAACTTCTAAAAAAAATGAGCATTTTTGATTAATCAGCTGATTACGCATATGTGCCAATTTCCCTATATCTTATATAACCTTTGGATGCCCGCCGCTGGGCAACATAAAGAAACAAGCCCATGCATTGTCAAAGATAATTTTTCCCACATTAACTGTTATCCATAATGAATTACCTTTTTCTCTCTCATATTCTACTATTTTTTAAAAAGTTATCTCTCATCTAAACTCCTCGCTTCTAATCTGAAACCCCCAAAAAAATCGTATTTTCTGTTTCTTCCTCATTTTTCTATCATGGCTTTCTAGATCTGAAACTCAGTTTAATTGATAATAGTATGTAGAACCAGTTTGGCTATATAACTTTTTTTTTAATCTAAAACAAAAAAAAAAAACAAGATCTTTGAGGATTGTTGTTTTTTTTTTTTAAGTTCTTTTTCTCTTTTCAAAAAAAAAAAAAAAAGAAGAGAAAAGCATATGATGAGGTTGCACTTGCCACCGCGATGAAGAAAACATGGGGTAAAAACTGGCACGAAAGAAAAGCTTTATTGTGGGGACAAATGAGAGGAGGAGGCCGCAGGCCGTCATCTCGTTTCGTGGCATTGATGAGGCAGAGAGAAAAATACTCTTCCTCAAATGGACTGTCATCGAAACCCCCTGGTGTGCAGTGTGACTGAATTTCAACCCGTATTCTTTCATCGTTGGAAAGGAAAAAGCAATTAAGAAAAAAGGTTCCCTGGTGTGTTCCATGTGGATCCTCTGATGTGTCCGGTGGAAATGGAAAAAGAAAAAAAAAAATTGAAGAGAAAAATAGAAATTAGGTATTATTTATTTGTTTGTTGCAATTTTTTAGTAATTGTGATTGGTTGTATGTGAGATTGGAGATCTACCTGAAATTGGACTAGTAGAAATGAATCCAGATCTTCCCTTTCTTTGTAGAATAAAAATGTACCATTTTCTTTTATCCAAAATTTCATCTTCCTTTCTCATATCTCTCTTTAGTTAGGGGGTCTTCAGTACCTGGGGTTTCCACAGTTACCGAGAAAGGGTATCAATCAAGGGTTCTATTTCTAAACCAAAAAGAGTTATTTGTCTTCCTTCGTTAGTTATAGGAGTCTTTAAATACCGAGGGATTTCCAGGGATATTGGGAAGGAGTACTGGGGGTTCTACATCTAAAACTAAAAATATTTTGTTTTGTTCCTTTTTTAGTTAGGGGAGTTTTCAGGTGGGGTGTTTTGGAGGTACTGGAAGGGGTACTGTGGGTTCTAGTTTTAAAACCAAAACGAATTTTGTTTTTTTTTCTGGTTTTCTTCCTTCTTTAGTTAAGGGGTTGTCAGTAGGGGGGTTCCGAGGCTTTTAGTTCAAAAACGAAAAATGACCTTTTTTTTCCTTCCTTTTTTTAGTTATGGGGGTCTTCAAGTACTGAGGGTTACGGGGTACAGGAAAGAGGTTACCAAAATGGTTGTCTTTCTTTGATCTATGCTTTGTCTTGCTGAGAAAAGAAAAGAAAAGAAAAAAGCAATATTTATATTTATATGTATAATGTTTTTGTTTTGATAAACTTTACCATTCTAATTTTTGGGCTTCTGCTATAATAGTGGGATCGACCTTACTAGTTTCTTCTCCACCTGATTGCATGCTTTTAGCACTGATCTCACGTTTGACAGTTTAAGGAGGAAAGAAAAAGAGGCGTTGGATAAGTCTGCACTCTACAAAGGTTGAAGACACCAAACATATGAAGATAATGGCATTTTCGGAATGTCACTGTGAGTGAACAAAATTATTACTTTGGCAACACATGGGCTTATTTCTTTAACTTGCTCCAGCATGGCATCAATACAAAATACCTTTTAAAAAAACCACACGTATTAGGCTTATTGGGCCCAAGAGGTTTAGCATCTAAAAAGCCATTAACAATTACATAAAAAATATATATATATTAATTAATATTAACAAGCAATAAATATAATATATATTATCAAAATATTTTTTTTTAACATGTTAACGAGTTTTTATTGTGTTTTACTGTTTACAACTCGTTAATTAGCATGTTTTGTCGTGTTAGTGCTATTATGGACTCGAAACTGTTAAGGTAAACCTAAACACTGATAATATAATATTGGATTCTATTGAATTGAATTGAAATATATAATTTTAATATTATACTGATTTTGGCATTTTAACGTGTGGAGCTGTACTATAATAATTTATTTGTATTTGTATTTTACTTTTTTTGAAATAAACATTATTAATATTTTTCTTTGACTCCTCATCTTTATTTATGAAATTTTTATATTAATTACAAATATAAGAACATGAATAAAAATTGTATCATATTTATCCATAAAAAACCGTCAAACCATTGTTTATAATATGAATAATTAAAAGAATTAGTTAATATATACATATATATTTGTCCAATGAACAGAGAAATAGAATTACAGAAACGACCTTTATCGAAAAAGAAAAGAAAAGAAAAGAAATAGAGATGCATAAAAAAATGAAAAAGAGACCATTTTATGCTGGGATGAGTTTGGGCTGGACGTTTTTAACTAGAGAGAGAGTTTGGACATGATCGGATCAATATTTTAAATTTTTAAAGTTTGGTGTCTAGTTTTATAGATATCAAATCGGGCTTTAAGTTTCAAATTCAAAGTTTAAATCCAAATTTGGTACCCAAAATTTTTATTTAAAAATATTTTTTGCTTAAAATATATTATATAAAAATAAAAAAATTATGTTATGATATTTTTATGCACTCAAAATACATCATAAATCTAAATTCTAATAAAAGAATATGAATTTTATCTTTCAAATATAATAATTTTGGTCTTTTTATACATATTAAATGATTAAAATATCTAATTGCATAGCATTTTTTAGGATTTATAACAATAGTTGTTAAGCATATCTATATATATGTAACATAATAGATAATTAATTATTAATTTTTTTTATCTTTTTTTTTGTTAATTTGATGTGATTTATGATTTGGACCAATAGTTATTTAAACATATAAAAAAATTAAAATAAATTATATCATGCTAGAATTCAGACTAGTCCAAATGAATGGGCTTTAGGCTGGGCTTCAGGCAAATCCAACATGTAGTCCAATGGGCCGTGCTGTATTGGTGCAAGGTTTTTCAAGAAGATTTGATTGGATTTTAAGTTTTCAGGCTTTTTTACATGCCTACTTTCAACCGTCAAGAAATTCATTTTAGTTTCTTCAACATATAAATGAACCAAGATAAATAAATAAATCATGGTTATGTTAATTTTTGGGTTACAACTTAATAATTGAAAAATATTACAACATAAAGGTAAACAATGAATTCCAAAGTGAGAGCACCTTATGAAAATTAGACCAGAAAAATAAGACAAAACATCCAAAGACAAAGAGCAAAAGCTTTTTAATGAAAAAAAATATTGAAAAAGGAAAGAGGAGTAAAAAAGAAATATAGGATTCAAATGTTTCTGAAATATTGGGTGTTGATCATTCATTATCTGCTACAAGCAATTTGCTAACACGATTACGAGCTAATGTTAGCTGCAAATACTCATATAAATTATTTTTTAAAATATTTGTATGAGCCATAAAATTTAGATTAAATTATGCTAATTCTAGCAGCAAAAGCAAACTAATATATATAAATGTAAACCTGTTTATCCAAGTCAGTTTTCCAGGTGAAAATAACAGTTACAACAGTTTGAACAAATGTTCCGAATAGCATTCCAATCCAAACACCCTACATGAAAGATTATGATCACATAATTAATGGATTTAATAAAAGAAAATACGAAAAATTGAAGAATCAAAGGATGAAGTAATTTGCAGTTATCTTACAAGAATATAATTTACTAATATTTTATTAATTTCTTAAATTTTCCATCTAGATGTGTCGAACCCACTACTTCTTGGTGTAAGAATATAAGTATTATGTATAATGATGAACATCGCCAACTTCGTATAAGTTTGTGCACAAAATAGGTAATTATAAAAAGTACTTCAATTAAAAACTTTAAAGCAAGAATGAGGCACAGAGCAGAGCTACTAAGAATTTCAAATTCTCCAACATAAAGAAATTGATGTTTCTCTAGTCCCTCAAATTTGTTAAAATAGAAAAGTGCATTAATTAGTGAAATATAACTAGATTAATATACTATAAGTTCATTCTAAAAGTGTGTTGAAATTATCTAAGAATCTAACCCAATTGAATGGCATATCATCGAAACAATGATCTAATCCAACAACAGAAAAAATCCACAAACAACAAAGAGAGATTTACTTGGTTCAATTACTGAATTTAATCGACATCCAAGATTCCAAGAACCCAACTCTAAGATAAGAGTTAACCCTCATGCCACATTAAAAAGATCACTTGAGATTACAAGATTTACCAAAAACTGTAAGGAATTTAACTCAGAAGATCATAGTGCATAGTATAGCTTACTTTGACTTGCATATTCAAAATATAACCAAGCACAAGTCCAACAGGAATCCCTATAAGGTAATAGCAAGCTAGGTTCACATATGCTACAGTGCTCTGCCACCCAGCTCCAATAGCAACTCCTGCATGTCAATGATATTCCACCTCTGCTCAGGTTTAACTTAAATACAAATTGGTAATTTTTGTTTAAAAAACATCATCAACCTCTTTTTAAATGTCAAATATTCATTTTTTTTTTAATATTTCATTCACACTCATCAAAATAATATCATCTATACTCGAGTGTTAAATGTATAATTTTTAAACATGAAAAAATTAAATTGAAATTAGTAGAAGGTCCAGATGAAATATCCCCTAATAATTAAAATGTGCTAAAAATTGTTAAGAATGGAGGTTAAAAATAATAATTTATTTATTGATAGTATAAGTAAGAAAGAACGGGAAAATTACCAGAGATCACTGGTTGAACACTGTTCAACAGTAAAGAGAGAGCCAACAAAGATGACAAAGCAGAAACTGCTTTAGTTACATTCTTGCTTTCTGTGAAGATGTAAGCAAGGTTTCCTCTCAAGAAGAGAAAGATTACGAAAAGCACAAATCCAATTGCTAATGAAGTCAACACTGTCATGACAACTGAGAACTTTGCTGCTTTAGAGCTGCCTCTTCCAATCTCATTTGACACCCGTGTAAGAAAAATATATTTTGCGGAAGCGTAAAATCAATAACCCATAAAAAAATATGTGACTGAATCATATGAAAAATAAAACAAAATACTTTGCAGACTTTCTGTATTTAATGCGTGGTATAATGATTCTACCGGATCTACGATCTGCACCTGGATCTACAGGCTATCACCAGATCTGCTACCGGATCTATCACAGGATCTGCTACTGCTACTGGGATCTACCACCGGATCTGCTACTGGATCTATCACTGCTACTGCTAGATCTTCCAAGACTAATCTCAGGTAGTACAGCAGAGCGTGGACTCTATTGTATCTCAGGGAATAAATAATGAATATTTTCTTCTAATATTTTTTGTTTTTTACGTATTCTCTCTAAATTAAAATTGAATCAGTTTGTTCTCTAGATTCTTTCTAACGTACAAATAATAGAAACCCAAACCAACTAATATTCTCAATTTAAAATTTAAAATAAAATCTTAACAGACTTAATCACTATTATCTAGATTTTATCTTATCAATAATTTAATTATATCAGATAACAAATTATCTTATAATCAAAATTAATTTAAATTGAAATATAGAGAGAATTATCACAAAAGATAATATCTCAAATGGGACCAAGATCATAAATCCAACAACTCGAACACTGGATAGAAAGCAAATCGCCATTATCTAAGATTTAAGTCAAAATTTTGATTATATGATACAAGAAGACTGTTTACAAATTAATAACTATGCTATGCTACTACACGCAAGCAAACCAATAAAAAAAATGTAAAACAAAAAACAAATACAAAAAAACAAAAATAAAAACTATGCTGTTTGGATCAAGTTGGTCCAACTTCCAGTAGAATTTTCTAACATGAAAAGAATTTTAAAATCCAACTTTTAGATAGAGATCAATGAATAAGAAGATCATGGCGACAATGACATGTACCTTGCTACAGCCATGAAACCCAGCGATATCATCGATTCCCATCCATTAATGTTTAGGCTGCAAGTACCATTATTTATAAAATAACAGAAAAGAAGAAAAAGAAAAAGAAAAAACAAAAGGAAAAGATAAATAAAGGAGCCAAGAAGATACCAAATTGATAAAGCATCAATTGAAATTTCAGCGTTTTTAAACTTCCCTGTTAGAAGAATCAAAATTGTATCGTACCAGACCTCTACACTGTCAAGGAACACAAAAAAATGTGTTAGAATAAGCAAACGGTAGATTAATAAGTCACACTCGCCCCCAAGATAAAATAAAAAATAAAAGAAAAAGAAAGTATATGGTTGTGTCAAGGCCACAAATGGAGTAGTTACAAACCTGTTGTGATCATGTTCTGACTAAAATCTTCTGAGTTAAAAGTTTAGTCACAACATTGCTGTAACCAAAAGTACCTTTTAACCGTAGCTGATTTTGTTACTAAAAAACTACAATATTGACATAACTAAAGTCTAAAAGCAAAGAAGTTTTTACCAAATCATTACACAAGATGAAACAAAAAGTTTGACAACAAGCCAGAGGTCCTTGAAAGCTAAGGATGAGAAACCATTCCTTGTTTCACCGCAATTGCGCCGCATAATGATCATAAGCTGTCCCAGATTGGGAATCCAGTTTGCTAATATTACTGACGACATGGCACCCGAAATCCCAAACTTAAATTTCACAGTCAAAAGCCATGAAAGGATCAAATGGAGCAGGATCGAGAATGCTGCAAGTATCCAATAATCATGTTCTTGCTCTGTGATTGTAGGAACATTTGGCAGGTCAATGACACACCGTAGGCAAATAGAAACGGTATGAACCACATTGCAACGTATCCTACCATTTCTGATATTGTTTCTTGTTGGCCAAGAAACTTCAGAATTGGGGCCGGGAAGATAAACAGAGGAAGAATGAAGATTGAGCTGAAAAACAAAATTATCCATGATCTTTGAAGATATACCCCAAGCATGTGGTACTGTCTTGCGCCATATGCTTGACCACATAGAGTTTGTAGTGCACTCGACATGCCCAACTGCACATGTATCAAAAAAATAAAAAATGAAAAATCTAAACATTCATGACTATTTAGGAGAAGCATTTGTTCTCTTGCAAACCATCTCTCAAATTACAATGTTTTATATTTTTGATAATTAGGGGTATAGAAATTCAAGTTCGAAATCATTGTCCTAGCCACATTGATGATTTGAAATTAAAAACCTAGTGGAGTATTTATAAAAAAGTTGTCATATCTCTGTTTATAATTTGAGAAATAGTTTTATATATATAGATATATATTATGAATATGTGTATGAGAAAGGGAAATTAACATACCAAAATTCCAGTTAGAAACCTCATAATTACAGAAAATACAAGAGCATCCAGCTAACTCAGTAGGACCAATATGTCCAATGAAAGCTTGGCTGATGACAATTAAACCAAAATTGGTGAATCTGGTGAAAATAGCAGGAGCAGCCACCACCCATATTTTCTTGCTTTCATTTCTTATTGCTTCCTTCAGTGAAACCTAATCTTCATCCACTGTGTCTTCCACTTCAGTCTCTTCTTTCAGAAGACGCCTTTTATTAATTTCTTCTTCCATTTTTAAGCAACAGTGGTTGTGAACTCCTTTAGCTCTCAATATAAATTCAAACATATAGTGTGGATTGCTCTCTTGAAAGAAAAATATTTTTTATTGCCATTCTTTTTTGTTGGGAAAAAAGTTGCGATTTTAGGTTATTTACTTTTCTTCTAATGGAAGATTTTGAAGGAATGATGTAAATGGTGTTGGGCTTTTTTGTGTTTGAACTAAGAAAGAAGTGCTAGTTTCTCTTTGATCTTTAGTTTGATAGCGTATGCAGAAGCTTGGATATTGTTTTACTTAAGAAATAACAAGAGAAAAAACATAGATATTTTGGATATTTTCGGTTGTAATCAAGAGAGAATAAGGAGAATAAGGAAGAGCTTCAACATTCAAGAAAAATATTGAGCCCAATTTTCATTCATCATTTTATGTTATTTATAGAGAAATAATATTGTATTAAACTAAAATAAAATATATATTTTGAAATCTATATTTGAATTCCATATGGATAAGATCAACCCCGCATTTTCCAAAGGATGTTGAAGACAATTGTAGTTGCCTTAAATGGGGAGACATTTCTTTATCTAATCCAAACTTTTATCCTTAAAATATTGTTCTTTGAGCTTTTGGATTAATATAATCCTCGGACATTGCAACTTCAGACATTTCAACATCTGATACATCATCTTCAGTCATCTCACTCTCAGACATTTGCAATATTTGTCTTTGTTTTGCTGACATATGCTTTGTGTATGGCAACATTGTTACCTTTCAACAAATAGAAAGCGTAAATTAATATATATATATATATATATATATATATATATATGTGTGTGTGTGTGTATTCCATTGTTCAAGTCATAGCATTTTCAATTCGGATTTGAGGTATGATGCTAAAATTCATCATCCCCAATTTACTTAAATAAAATAAAAATAAAGATTCCATTAGAACTTTAAATAAATATATATATGACCAAACACTAGGGATTAAATAAAAACAAAAAAACAAAGAAAACACAAAAAGCCTCAAAAGCCTAGAACTCGGTTAACCCATTTGCAAAATGCAGTTCAAATTCAGCCCGAACCTTATCCCAACCAAATATTATCATTATTATTATTATTTTTAGTTTTCCTAAAACTTTAAATTTTTAGTATAGATCAGGCTTTGAAATCCGACTCATCAAGCTACTCATTAGACCGGTTTGAAACTAAGCCTAATTAACTAGCCTGAAATAAATTTATAATTTTATTTAATTTATTGTATGGTTAATTGTATTTGTTATTGTTTGTCATATTATAAATTTTGTAAATATTATAAGATAAATTATTATTTTAAAAATATTTAAACAAAAAATATATTTGAATCAAAATTTAAAATTATCGAAAAAATAAAATTAAATTTTGTGCTTTAAATTCAGACTTATACTTTAACATATACAACTTTGATGATTAACATGGATAATTTAATTACATAAAACTTAAAACAAAAAAAACCATTAGAACAATTTATCTTAATTCGGATGGATTGACACCAAACACATGACTAGATTAATGCTCTAGCTAATCTATTATTTTAGATCACAAAATTTGAAAATGAAAAGGTAATTATTAAAAGAAACAAATTAATCTTGGCTCTTAATTTTTTACCAAACAGGTAGTTTTTTTTTTTTTTTTTTCATTTGGTAGTACTTTTATAGTTACAAAAGCACTAACAAACATGTTAAGCACTATTAAACATGTTATAAATTATGTCACCAATTTCGTTCTATAGACTCGCCTATCTTCAATAAGCAAAATAATTTGATATCATTTTCAACAGTCAAGAAAATTGATCATTTTAGTTTCCTGAACATATAAATGGTGACAGGACTCAAACCACCTAGATTCTACCTACATGACTTAATATTTCTATTAAGCCAATAATCAGTTGTTTATCTCCACTATCCCATTATTAATATAACAAAATCCAACAGACAGGAAAAATTCACTCTACTGCCAAAAATTTTATTAAAAATCTCGGCAGCATTTCTTTTGTTTTTCTGACATCCCCCAAATACATATAATTACAATCCTGCACTAAAAAACATTCATATACCTTATCCAATCTACCAGCAAACATTTCCCACAATAATCACGTCTCATAGAATAATTCAACATTCAAATAAAATATATCAATTATATTTTTCCGCAGTTGGACTCAGTTTAGAAAAAACTGAGCTGCCTACATGCCCTTATTAATAGGAATCAAGCTACCTGTAGTTCTTAGTGGATATTCGCACCAAATATAACATTCGTGTACTTACGCATATACAAAATACGCACCAATATTCAATTTCTAAAATAATCAACTTGTCAAATATATGCTCTAATTGATTATCCATTGCATAAATCAATATATACACCGTACATTCCTCACTTAACATATTTTAATCACTTTTAGTTTCATCGAAGCTTTTCAAACAAATTTAACAAGATAATAACCATAGCTTGGCGGCATAATGTCTAGCCCAAGCAAACAATCTGGCGGCATAAATTATCGCCCAATTAAACAACACCCCTACTTGGGGGCATATCCCATCGCCAAGTAGTCATTAACCATATATATATATCATGCATTTGAGAGTTACACGAAAATGATCATAATCAGAACCATTTACTTTAAAATCATAAATAAAATATTCATTTAAACACATGTATGAATATGCATGCATTTATTCTAGAGAAAATAACAAAGTAATATATACATATCATACATTTTTCATTAACAAGTTAGCAATTTAAAATCACACAGAGGGGTAACCATCATCACGATCCTTCGCCCCAAGGCATCGTGGCAGGAATGGGGTGCAGTCATCACGATCCTTGGTCTCTAGGAATTGTGGCGGAAATGGGGTTTTTGCTTTCATATGGCCGAGGGTACCCTCTCTAACATCATAACCATCTACATCACTGTACATCATCTCCATATGTATCCCACAATTTCCACAATCTCCATAATTTCCATATCATCAACAACAATCAAATCATTATATAATAACAACATGCTAACTCATTCCAAATCTAGAAACAACACAAAACATTCCACAAAGCAACTCACTTTACCCACAGTACAAATCATAAATCCAAGTTACCACACATCGGCAACCGATTACAATTTCAAAAACAATATTACTTCCAAAGAAATCCAAAATCAAGTACTTCATAATTATGATCACATAACCATGAATATCATGCCAAATGTTCAACATTTAACTAACCACATGCAACATAACTTGAAATGCACAATTAATCCATATCATGTAGTATATAAATATATATATAAAGAAAATTATTTACATATAATTTATATATAGACAAATTCCCACGAAATTAATAGATATAACCTAGTAAAATTCAAATGCCCAAATAGCAACAATTTTTACTTTTTCTCCAGACTTTCCCACGGTCACAATCTCATATGCTATACCTATTCATCACAACAATTTAATTTCTTTAGAAATTATTACCAACTTAACAAATATTCCAAAACAAGCTCAAAATTTAACAAATCTCAATTACTCAATTATAAAATGCGAATTATATATCAAAATGAAGCTTGAGAAGTGTAGGAAATAATCAACAACTTATCTTGAACAATTGCTGCCGGTGATAGCCGAAAAAATGGCCGGAAAGTCGCGGCCGAACACCAATCCATCACACCGCTCATTTGAGGAGGATTTTGGAAGAAAGGATGATGGATTCGGATTCAGGGGGTCCAAAATAGGGGGAATGGACCAACCCCGCAATCGGAAACTGCCGAGATCCGGCAACCGGAGGAGAAATGGGTTCGCCGGTTTCTTCAAGTTTTCCGGCGACTCACGGGGTTTCACGGCCAGAACTCATAGGAGGAAGGTAGAAGACGTCATGGGCAACCTTTCTCGGGTGGTGGGTTGGCCGATTCCTCGCCGGAATCCGGCGATCAAAGACATGAAGCATAACCTGGTTTATCATGTTTCTCGGTGATATGGGCTGCTCCACGGGCTATCACCGGCACGGTTGAGAAGAGGAGGCCGTCGGCTCCAAGTTTCGGGTAATTTCCGACCCGAGCTCGCCGAAAAATGGCCGTTGCCGGCGAAGGAGGGAGGGGTGGGGTCGTGGGGCTGCACGGGAAACCAATCTGAGGGGGGGGGGGGTCTCCTTTTTCAAGACATTTCTGGAATTTTTAAGAAGATGAAGGTAAGGGAAATTTGGTCATTTCACTCTTTTAATGTCAGCCTTACAAAATTACCAAAATGTCCCTCACACTATTTTAACCATAACTTTACAGTCTTAGCCCCGAATCAAGCATACTACCAGTCTACGGACTCGTATCGATTAGCTCTACGCAACGGTACCACCGTCAAAGCCAAAGTATATCCACACAAAAAGTCAACCATGGTCCCACTTATGGTCAAACTGGTCAAACTTGGTCAAGCTACCCTTATTAATGAAAATTGTAGTATTTTCTTATAACGAGATGTTACATATGGCCCAAAAAAAATTGTAAATATTTATGATTTTAATTTTTTTAGTCACAACTTAATAGAAAATGTACAACATACACTATGCCAAAAGTGTGAATCCACGACACTAAATGCGCAACATGGAAAAAACTTGCATCACGAAAAACCAATTTTCGACGCAAAATTATTGTGTTGCCCTTATTGTAACAAATCGATGACACAACTACATCAAAAAATTATTTCATCAGTGGCACCAAATACATTCAGCGACACATATTCTACAAATGTCAACAAAAATCTTCGCGCCTAATACATTTTGTGACACGTATACTGCAACTATCGCGATACAAAAATGTAACGTTTCGCTAAAGAATGAGGCGCCAAACCTAATTAGCAACACCAAATAAACTTGTATCACTAATTTAAGGATAAATAGCGACGCATGTGTCGCTAATTAAGTGGAAAAACATTCAAATTAGCGACATAGAATATTTGTGTCGCTAATGTAGAAACGATAATGATGCATTTGTCGCTAATAACTCTATATTAATGAAAAAAAATGCTTTTTGACGCTAATTTAGAGACAACCAGCGATGCATGCCTCGGTAATTAATTCACACCTAATAAAATTAATTCACAATTACCAAAAAATCAATTCACACTTACCATTCTCTATCAATAAATACAAACCTTTTCTTTTTCACAATCCACTCTTCATTTTCAATTCTCTTTTATATCCTTTTTGCCCTCTATTATGAAAGAGTTTCAGCTATTATTCTAAATTATTCAGCCAAGATTCTATCAAAATAAAAAGGAAATAATGAAGTATTAATCCGGAAAGGAAAAAAATTCTCAACTATGCATAGATGTTCTTTATTTTTTTTTTCTCTTTGATTTAGCTGAGACTTTTTCAAAATAGAAACAAATAATGAAATGTTCTTGATCATTACTCTCTTTAATTTGATCGACCCATTATAAAACGTTGATCTATGTGCCTCAGGTAGTTCACTTGCCTAAAGATCAAATATTTCATTCTTCGTACACTAAATCTGGGTTGAAGTTGAATTGCAAAAGCTACATTCTTTGGAAAACTAGGATAGAAGAGAAGCTTTATCGGTGGATCAGCAGGTATGAGGAGCGAGTCTATAAATTAGAGGAGCATATAAAGATGTTAAATAGATTTTTGTTATGTAATGTCAAAAAATTCTCAACTTTGCATAGATGTTTTTTATTATTTAACTCTTAGATCTAGTTGATACTCTTTCAAAATAGAAGCAGATGATAAAGTATTTTTTATCTTTACGCTTTTTTAGGTGATCGACCTACTACAAATCGGTGATCTATGTGCCTTAATTATTTCTTTTCTTAAAGATCAATTATTTCATTCTTACTAAACTAGATGCGAGTCCAAGCTTGATGTCAAAAACTGGCAAACAAGCCAGTTTTGACTTGAAAAAGGTTCGCCGTTATCTGCTCACTCGACTACTTCCATTTGCTGAGATCGATGAAGAATTTACTCGATTTTGGGATATTGTTTGTTATGTAATGTCAATAAAATAATAATTTTTTGTATTTGTTATCTGAGATTTATTTATAGCATTACTCTATATATATATATTCTTTTATAGCATATAGAGAAGTGTTTATTCACCAATATATATATATATATAGAATCCTTGTAAATAATATTTAATCTAATATCGTTCAATAAACAAGATTTTATATATATCAATAAACAATATCATTCAGTAAACAAGATTTAATAAAATATTTTACTATAATATTGCTTTGTAAACTAGATTTATTAATATTCAAAATATTACAGTTCTTAAATCAGTTCATTTATAACAAAGTACTGTTGTTAAAAAATTCATTAAATTTCAACTCACATGACCAAAAAATAGATTTTTCAGTTTTTTTCTTAGATATATATATATATATATATATCCAAACTCACCATTAATTGGACACCATTTAAATAAAAAAAATGCTTCAGCGTTCCATAAACAACGATAGAAGTCGTCGCTAAAGATTGATAAATAGCGATGCCAGTCATTACTAAATCTCCATAAACAGCGACAATTTGCATCATTGAAAGCTTTCGTGGCGAGATGCATCACTAAATTGTTTACCAAAATAGCAACGCAAAGGGTTCGCTAAAAAATCTAAAAATGTTTAAATATAAAGAGAAAAGCCCGAAACTCATCTCTACATATTTTAAAAATTCACTATAATTTTTTTTAATTAAATTTTCACCCAATCATCCTATCAACTTATATTGAGTATCTCATTTAATTTTGCAACCCAACTCCTTATATTTGATTTTTTTATAGCTTTCATTTTATTTATGTTTAATGTTCTTAATTTGTTTTCATTTTTTTGACCATTTTTTCTCCGAAGAATCATCATACCATGCTAAAAAAGACAACCTGATTCACTAGAAGAGTATTTATATTGCAAGTAACTTTACAACATTTATATACAAGAGTATTTATATTATATTACTTGAAGCTAGAAGTTTGTATTGTTTATTAATTACTTTTTATTCTTGTATGTGTTTTTTGTTTTGTTTACTTTCATATATAGGCAATACTAATATTATTCCATTCATATTAATACGATTGCAGAATGGATAAGTCATGGATAAATACAAATAGACAATCATATCAATTTGCCAAAGGTGTGAATGAATTTTTAGAGTTTACAGTGAAAAATGTAGGTGATTGTAATGTTGTCTGGTGTCCTTGCATGAAATTTGGAAATATGACTTTGCATTCTCTTAAGGACACAAAAGGTCATATATATATTAGAATGGGTTTGATAGCAATTACCGTCAATGAATTTGGCATAGTGAATCTTATGAATTGGTGTTGAAACATCTTCACAATTTGATAATCTAGATATAGAGTTTGATAAAGATGACAGTGGTAGTGAGGATGATGTGACATATAACAACACTGATATGACTCGTGATGCCTTTGGTAATATTGACAGCGGTATTTCAAATAATCGTAACCAATTTGCATGTCTGTTGGAGGATGCAGAGAAACTTTTGTACCAGGGATGCATCAATTTTACCAAGTTATCAATTGTTGTCAAATTGTATAACTTGGAAGGAAGATATAGACATTTTGACAAGAGCTTTGATGCAGTGCTGAAGTTGTTATCTGAGATGCTACCACGTGATAATGTTTTGCTAATATATATTTACAATGTTAAGAAGACTCTAAATGCGTTAGGAATGAAGTAAAATACACAAATGTCTATGTTCTAAATGTGAATCATTTGGATAGAAAATTGGAGAAAATAAGACTATCACCAAATACCATCTAAGGCTTTATGGTACTTTTCACCTATTCAATGTTTTAGAAGAATGTTCCACAGAGTTTCAACTGCTAAGAACTTGACATTGCTTGCAAATGAGAGAGAGGTTGTAAGAGGCAAAATGCAACACCCATTGGATTCTCAACCTTGGAAATTGGTTAACCATTTTTTGCAAGACTATGTAGCAGAATATAGAAATCTAAGACTTGGTATCGCAGCAGATGGAATGAACCCATATAGTTTATATAGTAGTGTGTACAGTGTTTGGCCAGCAATCACAGTTGTGTATAATCTTTTTCAATGGTTGTGTATGAAGCGAAAGTTCATAATGTTAACTCTTCTAATTTATGAACATAAATAACCCGGCAGTCATATCGATGTATACTTGGAGCCGTTAATTGAAGACTTGAATAAGTTATGGAACGAGGGCGTTACAGCTTGTAATGCTTATCGCAGAAAGGAGTTCACTTTAAAGGCAGTGTTCTTATAGACGATAAATGATTTTTTTGCTTATGGAAACTTGGTCAGTCATGCAACGAAGGGATATCATGCCTGTCTAATTTGCAGTGAAAACACTTTTGCTCCTTGCCTACACAATGGTAGGGAAGTGGATTTTGTTGGGCATAGACAATTTTCTCCACCAAATCAATAAAGCAAAAAAAAGGCTTTCAAGAATTTGAAGAGCCTCTAATACAATTAACCGGAGAGGAAATATTATCTAAGCTTATTACATGTACTTTCGACAACACAAACAGAGGTAAAAAAATTTGTGGGGATAACATTGAATACTGTTGGAAAAAGAAATCAATATTTTTTTATTTAGAGTACTGGAAATATCTACATGTATGACAAAATTTAAATGTCATGCATATTAAGAAAAATGTATGTGAACTCATAGTTGGTACGCTGCTTAATATTCTAGGTAAGATGAAGGATGAAATAAAGGCTCGGCTGGATTTAGTAGAGATGGGTATACAGCTTGAATTGGCTCCATTGGTACATGGAACACATACTTTTTTACCACCTGCATGTTATACATTATCCAAACAAAAGAAAACTCGGTGTTTGGCAGAGTTAAGAGTTCCAAATGGTTACTGTTTAAAATTTAGGAATATTGTGATAATGGAGGACTTGAAGCTAGTAGGGATGAAGTTCCATGATAATCAGACATTGATGCAATAACTATTGCCTCTTGAAGTACGCCAGTGCTTTCAAAAATGTGCAAGTTGCAATTACAAAATTTATTTATTTTTTAATTCAAAATGTAAAAAGTCTATCGATATTGTTGTGCTGGATGCCATACATAATGATCTTGTGAGAACAAGTGCTTTTGATGGATAAATTTTTTTCACCATCTTTTTTTGATGTAATGGTCCACTTAACTCTGCACTTGGTACAAAAAGTTAGATTGTGTGATCCATCTTATTTTGCTTGTAGGAATATGGGAAGATGAAAAATCGAAAAGCAAACAGGTAGTTACAACCGGATCAAATAGTTCACATAAGTCCTAAAGGCCTACACTGGTACCGGCCGAGTCGGCATATGCTGATGCTGAAGTAGACGATGTCGGCTCAGTAGAACTTAGCCTGGCACTATTAGAGTTGTTAGGAGCATCTACCCTTATGACGCTTACGAGATGTGGTCGACCTCTTTGCCACCACCGATCATGGGCTATGAAATATGGAAATCCATTTCGAAGAAAGATATCCAAGATTTTTGTTACATGCAAGAGTTACAACAATCCTGCATTTTATTCTACATAAGGTACGTAACTCCAACTTCATTGCATTTATTATTCATAGTCTTATTACATAAAATTAATTATGCTACTTGTAACTAATATTGCACTGCGGAGGCATTTATGTTCTTGATTTTTGGGCAAACAACTAGGAAAGTATTGTTTTATACTTCCTAATGATATTGCCAATATAGAAAGGCAAAATTATGATGAGCAAGAACTGAATATCTTGATGCGATAGAAAGATGCATCAATGGGTCAACTATAGTTTTTTCCGTATTGGTCAAGTTACATAAGGTTTTTTAATAATAATATTATTCTTTGAGTTTTACTTATTATATACACGTAAACATAATTTTATTTTGTTTATATATTTGTAGTTCTCATTAGATGTCGGGTGTTGTTGACCCATATATTTGTAGTTCTCATTTTGTTTCATGATTTGCATTCGAGGAACAATCATACGCGTATGGCCGACTTCAAGAGTTTGTTGGATAAGTAAGTCCAAATAATTAATATTACTTAATTAGTAATTAAATTTAATAATTAATATTTAAAGCTGATATTATTTGAGTTGATATATATATAGATATATATATTGTATGCCTAATGTAAATGACATACTTGTCTTGAAGCTATACAACCGACGACAATAAAAAAGTTAAGTACGAAAAGCTTAGATAGCCAAAAACAAAAGTATATATAGTACATATTGGAACAACGTAAATATATATTCATACATGTATATATTATTTAATGTATACTACTTAGCTATTTAATATAATAATTTAACATTTTTTTATAATTTTTGAATAGATGGTAAAGCAACCAGGAAGTACTAATTGCAGGTCTTATGTGATTATGATTGTGTGGAACATCATAGTCAATAATGTTCGTCGAGAAAGCTTATCAGAGATTATAAGAATTACTAACTTTTTTTTTCATATTAATTATCTTTTACATTTAATAAGAATTGGTAATTATTAGTTGACACTTATTTGAATTACTTGTTTAGTCTTTGTCTGCAGTTTCATGATGTAATTTGGACCCAAGAGTTCGTAACTCACTTTATACATATTGTTTCAGAATGGACAATTGCGTTGCTCCCCTTTATAACTCCAAAATAAGATAGCACATTTCAATTTATACATACATTTGGGCGATGAAAAATAATATCACATTTAATTGTTGTATCTATAAAAAAAAAATATTATTGTATGTGATTTTGTTGTGCATATTATTTCTATATATTTGCATTTTTGTCTTTTGAACAATTAATTAATTTGCAAAAAAAACTTAACTAGTAATTGATTCTCATTTACAAAATTAATCATTTGCAATTATTATTAATTTAGCCCTATTCAATTATAAAAGTAAATGAAATTTACATTTTTAAAATTTAATTAATAATATTTATAATTTTAAATTAATTTATATTAATTAAATTAAATAAGATTTTAAGATAAAATCAATTAATTGAGACCCTAAATTATAATAGTAAACTAATTTTAATTTTATTAATTTGAATTATTAAAATATAAATTTAATTAATTTAAAAATTATATTAATTAAATCAGAATTAATAAAAAATAATTTTATCACTAAAATTAAATTATAATTATTTAGCAATGTTTTTGATCGCTACAAATACCCTAATTAGCAACCAAAATAAAAGATTTGCAGTGAAGAATTTTACTGCTGAATGTCTTTTAATTAGCAACGAATATCGTCACTAAAATGGTCCCTCATTAGTGACGGCTCTCATTGTTAAATTTACCTCAATTAGTGATGCACATTGTTGCTAATAAGATATTTAGCGACAAATTTCGTCCCAAAAAATCTTTTTTATTATTATATAATATTTTTTGCTGAAGTAGCGACAATCTTCGTTGCTAATTAGTAGATATTTTGCGACGAATTGTGTCACGAAAAAGAAAAAATTTGCGATAATCTCCTAGCGTCGTTGTTATAGAAAAATTTGCAACACGTTTTCTCTGTCTCAAATTTTACAATCTTTAGCGACAATAAATTCTGCAATACAAAATCTTACATCGGTATGTACGATTTACGATGCCCTTTTTGCATCTCCTACTAGTGTTTTTATTATAGTGATAATGGTAAATAACGCATCCCAAAGTGAGAACACTGATCATAAAAACTAGACAAAAAATAAGAAAACAGCAAAAGATTCTAATAGAAACAAATAATAATAATAAAATCTAGCTAGGATTCTCATATATCTGAAGTCTTGGGGGTTGCTCCTTCATTATCTACCGTAAGCCATTTGCTAACACGATTACGAGCTAGTATTACCTGCAAAATATTCATATAAATTCTTATAACTATTTGTGTGAAGATTAAAATCAACATTAATTCTAGTAGAAAAAGCAAACGAGTAGACTGAATCTATTTAAATTTGACCTGTTTATCCCAGTCAGTTTTCCAAGTGAGAATGAGTAGTACAACAGTTTGAACAAATGTTCCGAATAGCATTCCAATCCAAACACCCTGCATCATAGATTATGATCATAAAAAGGTATTAGTGAAGTACATAACTAATTAATTAAAGGTTTATTGCTCTTTTATATTCTCCATTTTTAGAGTTTCTAACCTTCAATTTTTCAATTTGTTGTGATTTAGACATTTATGCTTATAGACTAACAAGGTTTAATATCCGTCTCATATAGCTAATGTTAAGCTGCATCAAATTTTGAACTAGACAGTACTAAAGTCCAAAAATTTTAAACTAATTTTAAAAATATATATTTTTAGTCTCTTAATTCTAGTTTGAGATCGAACACATGCACCAACTTTTTTTAAACAAAATAAAAAAGTACTAAATTGCCAAAGTTTAAAAATAAATTTAATATTTTGCAGTGTACCACTTTCTAGGTTGAAAATTAATAAAATTTAATACTAGTAACGTGAGACAGCAATTAAACTAACTATGCCGTTAAAAGTCAAACAAAATTCTAATGGTAATAAATTAAAAAATTGATGGCTTAAATTGCTAAGCCAAAAAATTGAGGACTTAAATTGCACAGCTTTAAAAACCGAAGGTAGCAAAATGCTTCATACTAATTGGTATATAAACTAAATTTCACTTTAAAGGATTACTTGAAAATTTACAAGATTTACCCAAAAATGTAAGGAGGAAGTAATTCAGAAGAGTAGAGAAGAATATTGCTTACTTTGACTTGCATATTCAAAAGATAACCAAGCACAAGCCCAACAGGAATCCCTACAAGGTAATAGCAAGCTAGGTTCACATATGCCACAGTGCTCTGCCATCCAGCTCCAAGAGCAACCCCTGTCAATGAAATTGGCACGTGATGAATGGTTGATATTCAATTTAGGAAATTTGATGGTTTCAACGTGCTTGTCAGATTATTTGGATTATGATCAGATTCAGAATTAAGTAAAAAAAAAAAAAGAGAGGAAAATTACCAGAGAGCACTGGCTGAACACTGTTCAACAGCAAAGACAGAGCCAATAAAGATGATAAATCGGCAACTGCTTTAGCTACCTCCTCGTTTTCGGTGAATATGTAAGCAAGACTTTCTCTCAAGAAGAGAAAAACGAGAAAAAGCACGAATCCTATGCTGAATGAAGTCAACACCGTCAACACAATTGAAAACTTTGCCGCTTTGGAGCTACCTCTTCCAAGCTCATTCGAAACTCGAACGCTGCCATGTATTTAAGAAGTAATCTTACGAAAAATATAAATGATACAATGATTTATTTTCTAATACCTAAATTTTTTGAAAAAAAAAACTATTAATTTTAATATAAATATCAAAAACAAAAGTCCAAATAGTTTTAGATTTAATGTTTAACAATCTTATAAAAAAACACTATTTATAAAAAGATAAAAAATAATAAAAAAACACTATCATTGTAAAACTTTGCCCTCTCGAATTTACGTTACCATTGTATCTCTTTTTATTTTTTGAGATCGACCTATATGTGAAACATCGGAAATATTCAAAGATGAACAATGCATTAAAAAAATAAAATTCAATGAGATTTCTACCTTTCAGTTAACTGGTTAAAACTTGAAGCAGAGAGAGACATATTCGACTAACATACACTAACTAAATTAATAAATTATCAAAGAAGTATAATATCCTGCATTTTGTAAATATTTATAGTAAAAATGTCAAAATGTGATTGATCCGTTAAACATAACAGTTAGTTAAATACTGTTAGAAAGTGGTAAAAATGTGGAATTCTATTGCGCCTCTTGGGGAAGTTATATAAGCCAGCTAACTTGAATATCAGTCAGTTTAGTCGGACTTTCAGAGAGGGCAAGACTACAGAGAGAACTGCACGAAAGAATATGAGAGTTTCTCTTTAAGGGATTTCTCCAAGGAGATTCTTCTGTGTAAGAAGGTTTTGTAATGAAGAATCCGGGAGAGAGACTGAACGTCCTGTTTTGAGTGTATACTTCGTTTTGATCTTACATTCTTATTATCTCCGTAGTGGATTTTGCATCACCGGCAACTAGATGTAGGTTTCTTTCTCAAATAGAATCAATGTTGAATTATCACTTGTCATAAAAGCTTAACCTATTAAGAGGTGGGTCTCTTCCTCACATGTAATCCAGTCAGTTTTTGGATTTTAGTTTTTTCATCTTTACATGTATTTTTTTTGTTTTTGGTATAATTGTTAAATTTAGAATCTAGAACCTCAAAGATCTTTGGCTATGATATCATGTTGAAATGCTACTTATCCAAAAGCTTAAGCTATTAGGAGCAATAAATCTAGTCTTTTTCTTTAAACAACCACTTATAAACTATTTCTATCTTGTCTTGTTTGTTTCATTGTTCCAAATGAACAAGTAGTAGATTGAATAGGTTTAATTCATAATAAAAGATTACCTTGCTGCAGCCAAGAAACCAAGGGATATCATCATTTCCCATCCATTTATGTTGAGGCTGCAAGAACCGTTGGTATAACAAGACAAACATAGAAAATTATGTAGTTGAACATATCAGGGTAATAAAAAAATTAAAATTAAAATTAAAATAATTAAAATAAGAGAAAGGAGATACACTAAAATATTACCAGATAGATAAAGCATCAATTGAAACCTCAGCATTTTTGAGGTTCCCTGTTAAAAGAATCAAAATTGTGTTGTACCAGAGCTCAAGACTGCCAAAAGGAAAACAAAAACCAACTCAAAAACTCAAGATTTGTTATGGTAAGCAATCATATTCTATGTGTTATAAGCCTATAAATATCTACCATGGCACATGTTTATTATTTAATTTATAATTTCTCTGTAAAGATAAAATATAATTCCTGTTCTCTACGTTTGCAAGTGTCAAAGAAACAGCATATAGATATTCCACATGGAAATGCATAATTGAACCACTTCAAAAGCTTCCTCATATAATGTCGTAGTCAGTTATATATCCTGGAAGTATAGCAAGCTTAATATAGTTTCGTATAGTGAATACATAAGGCAATGCTTAAATCAGTAGTGTGAACCTCATTACTTTGATAGGCATGCATAAGAACTCAAAAATGAGAAAAGAGGTCTCTACCAAAGCATTGCACCAGATGACACAGAAAGTTTGATGACAAGCCATAGATCCTTAAAAGCCAAGGATGAGAAACCATTCCATGTTTCACGGCAACCACCACATATGATGAACAAAAGCTGACCCATATTGGGAATCCAATATGCTAATATCGTGGACGCCATTGCGCCAGGAATCCCAAGCTTGTATTTAACAGTCAAAAGCCATGAAAGAATCACATGGAGCACAACCGAAAATGCTGCCAAGTATGCAATGATCAGGTTCTTGCTCTGTGCTTGTAGAAACATTTGGCAGGTAAAGGACACACTGAAGGCAAATATCACGGGCATGAACCAGAGAGCAATATACCCTGCCATATCTGAGATTGTTTCTTCTTGGCCTAGAAGTTTCAAAATTGGGGCCGTGAAGATAAATAAAGGAAGGAGGAGGACAGAGCTGAAAAACAAAACTATCCACGATCTTTGAAGATAAATCCCAAGCATTTGGTATTGTCTGGCACCATATGCTTGACCACAAAGAGTTTCTAGAGCACTTGACATACCCAACTGCACATCAAAATTTGTAAGACAATCTAAGCATTCAGGAGCAAGGACTAGTGAATTAGAAGTTTATTTACATTACATCAACTGAAGCAATCATGGTTTAATTGAGTTTTTTACAGAATGCAGACAGGCCTATTGTCTATGCATTTCTGATTATCAAAGCCACAAATATAGGCCTTTATACATTATGATAATGATTATTGAAAAGTAACAAATGCCATATAAAACAACCCAGAATTCAAAATAGGTGTAAATAAGCAATTGTTGGCTTCTAGAAAACATTAACTTCTACAGTTTCGTCAGATCTAGTTGTACTTGTGAATTTTAGTAACATGGTAAAGTAAAAATTAAGCAAATGGTTGCATAATATTTAGCACTAGGCAAGTACCATAGGTTTTATGATTCATCTTAGTTGAGGCCTCTATAACGAAAGGATCACTAACTAGAAGTTCTTCCGTTTATACCTTCTTGCAAACTGTAAATCCTGAATATTTGTAACTATAAATCAAAGGAAAAACTTATAATGAGAAAGAAAAAATAAATGAACCAGCCCAATATAGTTATTGGAAAATTATCAAAATAAATGTATCTGTTTTGGGGAGTTTAAAATTAGTTCATTTGTCTAGAAACAGTAAAACTTGTAAACAAAATGTGATATAACCCAAACATGATCATATAAAAAAGAGTACATGATCAAATGATTGTACCTAATCAGTAGATTCAACTAAATCGAGCAGATTGCATTATAATTCATAAACAGGACCAAGATTTATCCATTTTCCTATCATTTGACTAGGAAAATTTTTTGTCTTTATTCCTGCGAGCAAGTTAAGATTAGCAATTTTAGTGTTTTGTCCTAAAGTTTTTTGGTTAGAAGCTGGTGTCGAAGAGAAGAAGAAGAAGCTGCAGCAGCAGAGGAGAGGAAAGAACAGCAGCTGCTGCTTATCTTGGTTTGGTTTTCTGTAAACAAGTGTAAGGTTATTCGTAGTCCAAGTAGCTGAAACTGAAGCTTTTAGTTAGCAATTTTAGGCAAAATATGGGATATTTTGTTGTATTTTTCTGTCAAAATTAAAAGAGCACATGCTGCAGTTTATCTTAGGTGAAAGAGCATGCGGCTTCACTGTTTGCCTTTTTGTATATATATACTCGATAATGCAAAGAAGTATTAAAACTGGTTTTGTTTTCAATTTCTGCTTCCTTTTCTCTGCTTTTTCTTGCATTTTTCTTCTCCAATTGATCAAAACTCTTGACAAAGACCAATAGAGCATCTATATTTTAGCATTTCATTTTCTACTTGCATAACAAATTATCATGCAGAAACACTAAACAGTTTCATAACTGCACAGTGCAGGGAAACAGAATGGTTTCATTATATCCTAAAGGTATACAATGAGGGGGAAAAAAAGTATATTTTATAATTATTTTTGTACACTTTCTTTTAATGTATCTAATACTTCGAATAGGATTTTGGAGACCTTCATTTTCTAGTATATAAATTGAATTTGGTTTTTCTACATTGGACTCGTGCCAATTAAAGTTTTTCGACTAATCCTTTAGCACTACTTCAACTTCTATTGTATCAAACAGAGCAATTTCCTCAACAATATCTGACATCATCGTTCCTAAGGCTGTTCTCCTTGTTCATGAACCGCCGTCCTATCAGTACCTTCAGTTATGCAGTACCCAAGCAATACACTAATGGTGGTCTTGTATCATAGTTTTCAACAAGAACAAGATGAGAAAAATAAATAAAATTCAAATGAAGGACCTCTCAGAGGCTATATGCAAATACCATGTGTGCAAGGAAAACATACCAGGACACCATTTGCAAACCTCACTATGACAGTCATTACAAGAGCATATCCAGCTAATTCAGTAGAACCAATGTGCCCAACGAAAGCTTGGCTTATGACATTTATCCCAAAAGTGGAGAATCTGGTGAAAATTGCAGGGCCAGCAACCACCCACATCTTCTTGCTCTCGCTCCATAACTTTTGCTTGAGTGTAATCTCTTCATCAACACTTTCTTTTGCCTGGGTCTCTCCTCCAAGAAGCTTTTCGTTAATTTCTCCATCCATTTTTTTAGCTCCTTTTTTCTGTCAATTATTTACAAACATCAATGATATATGGTTTATATGAAGAGTGTTGGATGGTGTTATCTAATGCTGCATAAAATGTCAGGTCTTTAAAGTCTTATATATATCATAAACAAACAGTTATGGAGAATTAAAAACAATCATTTATAGAAAATATTTGTCAAGTAGCATTTGTCTTGGGAATACCTTCCATCTAGGACCCCATTACAATGAATAATCATTATTTATCTATTTATTTTTTCATATGGTTTACAATGTTCTTATTTTTATCTTTTTTCCCTGCGAAATCTTATGTGAATGAATTGAATAGGTTTAGCTATAGACGTGAAAATGTCTGTCCCGTGAAAAAGCTAGCAAAAGTTTCTTTAAAGAATAATAGTACTTTTTTCTTTGATGTTACGAACTTTCACTCTCTCCCAGCTACCTTTCGTTTTTATGCTGAATTTGATCAGCTGGGAGGCTCTCTGTAATCCCCTTTTCTTAGAGGCTTTTTTTCTGCTTAATACCAAGTTTATTATAATAATAATAATAAATAAATAAAAAGAGTATGTCCCGTAGATATGTTATGAATTATCAAAAAAGTTACTCTGTGCTGTTTTGTGGTCTTGTTAAGTTTTTTAATTTTCAAAAAAAAAAATGGCAGCTTTATACCTAACAAGCAAAACATTTAGTTTATTAGTCATTATGAAGGTTTATTACTTAATATATTTATTAGGAAGATAATAAACAAAATAATAATTATGAAGGTTTATTTTTTTTCGTTAACCATATCATATTATTTATTGATTTTACGTAAATATCTAGATTCTATAACGTAATGAATATAATAATGACAAATTTTATATATTTTGTTTTTTAATAAAAACTATTGAAATCATATTTATAATTACAAAATATAAGACATTAGAATATAACATATATTTTACTACAAAGTACGTCTAATTTCTATAAAGGTTTTATTTATTATTTATATAGTTTTGTACTTTCTATTTAAAAATTACAATTTACATATTAAAAATATAGAATTAAAAATTAAAAAACCGAAAAATCTACATAAAAAGTAAAAATTAAGAATATTAAAATTATAAATTAAAAAGTTAAATAAAAATAACCAAATACAGTAAAATATAATGTAATAAACAACATGTTATATATAAATTTTAATACAATACTGTACCAAACATAAATTATATATATTTTTTTTTATAGAACATAAATTATATATTATACTATAGTACAATGCACATAAAATATAATTTAATCCAACACAATATAATACCAAACAAACTTATTCATGTGATCTATTTTCGAATCTAAACATCCTTATCCACTTTTAAATTGTTTCAAATGTTAAAAAGTTAGAGGAGTCCATATAATTCACTTTGTAATATTTCACCAAATACATATATTCCACCGAACCTTTATTACATCGGACCAATTCAAAGGCTGTTAGTTTGCAATATTTTTTATCTCTAGAAAAATCTTTAACTGCACATTAGAATCGAGAGAAGCAGAGAACCAGAAGCTTTTCTTAATTTTTTATTAGTATTGTTTACTTTCTCTCAGGCCAAAGTCCAATAAAAAAAATGTCTTTTGCGATTCCTCGTTTACAAACACTTCAAAAACAAAAGAAATTAATTACAACACTTTTTCCATCAGAAACTATGCAAATTGAGCAATAAGCAGAGAAATACAAACATCAAGCTAGAAACTCCATAAAAATAGACACAAAAAACAAACTCCAACCCAAGTCCCACCAAACATTCATGAAATAAAGCATACCAAATGTTACATAATCTTATATATATATGACTAAAGATGTACGAAGAGAGACTTACGGGAAGAAACTGAAGTCATTTAACAGGCGAAGAGAGACCCGGGAGGTGTTTTGCCGGAGATTACAAATGACAGTATGGTGGAAAAATCCAACTAAAATACCCATGACGTGGAGAAATATATATATATATATATTTATAGAGAGAGAAAACAATAAAAAAAAAGCTGTTAAATGGGCCCTACCTCATAGATTTTATTAATAAATTTTTTTTATTTTTATTTAGGACCTACAAAAACTCAACATGACAAAAAAGCTGAATTATTATAAGCCTAGTTTAGAGATAGAAAAAAAAAATTAAATAAATTTAACAACCTGTTAAGTGAGCCCATTTGCTTGTGATGCAGCGTTAAAGTTAACGCAATTAATGGGCGAATTCGTCTTTATTAGCAATCATCTATGTACGTATATATATTCTATGTATATTAAGATAATATAAAATATATTTGATATTTTTATAATTTATAATTAATATTTTATTATGATTTTTATAAATAATATTTTTTATATTTTAAAATTGTAAATATATTTAATAAATTATTTATATTTTAACTATATATACTTAATAAATTAAGCCGACCACATAGCCAATAAAGTCTGTATATATGGCAGCACATATATAATAATTGTAACGACGTCTGTTTCGGAAAACAACATGACGACACATATTGTCATAGTGTCGGACTCGAATCCTGAGTCGTGGTTTCTGATACAGTCATAAATTTTAAGAGAACAAAGAAAAACAAAATTATAATATATATATGTATATATACATGTGGAATGCTAAAAAAAAATTTAATAAAAGGCTGAAAATATTGTTACCGACAATTTTTTATTATACTGTTTTCAATCTTCAGCCTTTTCAGAAGAAATACTTGAATTTTTTTTCCTTAAAAAAAGAAGAAGAAATACTCGAGAAGTTAGAATTTATTTGTTTTTGTTTGAAGCTCTTTTTAAAATTAAAAATTCTTATAGAAAACTATACAAATATTTTCATAAGCTGTTTTTGAACGTTAAGTCCAAATAACATTTCAAAAGTCACGCTTGGATCTAAATCCATTTAATTTTAGAGTTTCAAAAGGAGTTAGTTTTAATGGGAAAGGTTAAAAGTTTGAGTAATTCACAAAGAATGAAAGCTACATCCAAATGACTAAATTACAAAATTAAGCTATGGCCGATATCTGCATTGCTTATAAATTAAAATTCTCGGTTTTATTATTTGTTTTAATAAATAATGAGAAATTAAAGTATACGAAATAGACGTTTGCGTCTTTAAGCCACGTTTTTTTGGTTTTATTTTGTCCTTGTTCTAAGAAATTGTTAGTCTTTCCATTTTGATTCACTACTTTATATAGAGGAGATAGAAACGTACGAAGCACTAATACCAAGTTACCAACTACCATTTTGTTATTCCTTTCATTACTTCTCTTATCTGCCTGCCACGGCATTCTATTTCTTATTTCTTTTCTTTTTATTTTTTTTTTGGTAAATTCTTTTTTTTTTTCTTTTTTTAAGAAAAAAGTAACATATTAATATGAAACCGAAATAATATAATGTCCAGAGGAATAAACTTCCATATCCTAAGTTAGATCAAATTAGTCGTTCTACTTTTCAATTTAGAATATATTATACAATAATACTAAATTTATTAAAATATTAATTAAATTTATTTACTAAATAATATAGCAAATAAAATGTTAATATTCAATTAGTTTATTTTTTAATTAATTTATCTATTTAAAAATTCAATAACTTATTTATTTTAATATTTTATAAATATATTAATTAATAATATTTTAATATATATCATTTTGATAAATAAATCAACGTTTGTAGCATTATTCTATAATATAATATGATTAAGAAAAAACAAAAAAAAAACATCAATAGCCATCAAAGAATCACTTTCAATCCGATAATCTTTAAACTAATGGTCCAGCGCCAATTGTAAACCGTCCTTAATTAACAGCCATATGTTCCATAGATAATGGGGATAACAATAAAAGATGTTTTGTCATGCGGTCCATCGATTCACCATTACCATTTCAAATTACGATTCCAACACAACATCGGCTACAATCCACAAATCCCATCAGTATTGATCTTCAAATTCAACAAGAGCCACCTAACAAAAAAGCTGAGGAGGACGTATCATTTTTTCGCTTCTGACAAAACTCTTAATATTTTTCAATAATTCAATGCTCTATGTACCACAAGAGCATTAGAATCTGTACGTAGATAATATTTTAAAAATATAAATATATCTTTTTATTTTTTAAAATTAAATTGTTTTGTATAAAAAATTTTATAATTAATTTACATCATCAGTGCTATATAATTTTAAAAAAATATATATTTTATTTAATTTAATTAAAATTGATGAGTTTTATCAATTTAAAAATTATGTGCCTAGCAATTATTTTCAAAATTAATTTTTTTCATTTTTAATTATATTAACAATTAAAAAAAAGAAATAAAATTTATAAATAAATTTTAAATTTTTTGTAAAATAAAAAACGAAAAAAAAAAATCAATTTTGAAGATAATGTGCTATGAACCATAACCTCTAAAATATAATTTGTCAATTTTAACTAAATTTGACAAATATACAACTTTTTTCAAATTAAAATGTAACAATTGCACAAATTATTTATAGAAACTACTATATGAACAAATTTAATTTTAAAAAGTACTAAAGTGCATTAAGACTTATTTTTAAATGTTTATTTTAGAAACTCTTTTAGATATTTTATATTTTCCATTAAAGCCAAATTGTTTTTAAAAAAAATTATTTTTTTATAAAAAATTAAAAGATTATGTAAACAATTAATAGCCATTGATTAATAGCTATTAAAAGCTTTTTTTCAATGCCAATTGAAAAAGAATTTTTGTTTTAACTATATATTTATGTCATTTATAGTCAATCTATTTTAACTTTCATGTCATATATAGAGGGATTCATATTTTTTTATTAAAAATGCTCTAAAATTCACATATCTAACTAGCACACCTCCCATGGTTACCTTTTGAAATTCTTCAAAATTAATAATCCAAAGCTATATGTACAACGAAACCAGCAACCCTCCCATGGCATCATATTTCGACTTTTCGTGATTGTTTGAATTTTATCAAAGACTGTTTAGATCCAAGAGTTTCAAAAAGCAAGATACACTCTATATTTTCAAAAAATAAAAATAAAAAAGGGGTATTATAGCCACATTTGTTTGTTGTTGTGACTAAAATTAATTATGGTAAAAATATGAGTTTAGCTATAATAATTCATTGTGGCTAAAAAATGTGGCAAAAGCTTTACTTTTACTTTTCTTTTAGAGATATTTAGGAATGGAAATATTTTGGAAGCTCATATAGGAGGTAGCTCTTCTTTATTGTTTTTAATGTCTAATCAAGCTTAATATGGGGAAAATCAGTAATTATTTGTAGAAATTCGTGGAGAGTAGAAGATGGAGTATGTATTAAGAGATTTATGATCATCATCCACGTTCGTCAATGCGCAAGTCTTATAAGATAGTCTTCGCTATACTAAGGTACAAATGCTACTTTCAGCATCTTGTGAGTGGAAGAAACGATTTTGATCTTCTCTAAATATTACGTTAAAAGTGTAGATCCACAATATTAAATATGCAACATGAAAAAAAATAAAAATTATGTCATTAAAATACAATATATGACATAAAACTATTGTGTAGCTTTGTTGTAACTATTAAATAACACCATTTCGTCCATAAATCAGTTTATTAGTGGCACTAAACTATATTTAGAGACACATATTCTCGAATTGTCACCAAATTCAATCTGTGACACACAAAGGTCATGCGTCACTAAAGTAGAATGTGCCTAACCAAATTAGCAATGCATGTGGATTGATTGTCACTAATTTAGAGACATATAGCGACACATGTAGGTCAAATGTTGTTAATTTAGAGAAATATAGTAACGCATGTAAGACAAATATAGCTAATTTGGAGACATATAACGATCCAAACATATAATGTCTGTAACTGTATAGTAATTAATGAACAGTTCCATACTGTGTCGTCGTTTGTTAAGAATTGGAGACATTCTTAAAATGTGTGTTGTAAATTGGAAATAGATTCACGACGTGCTTTGAAATTCTCAAAAAGGAAAAAAAATCTCAACCATGCATATATATATTCTTGATGTTTTTTCTTTTCGATTTAGCTATTACTCTTTCAAAATAGAAACTAAGAATAAAATATTTTTTTTATCATTATGGTATTTGAGATTTTCGATCCACTATGAATTATCGAACCTTGTGCTTTAGGTAGTTCATCTAACTCATGATCAATTATTTTTTTCATATTACACTAAACGTGGGTCCTTGCTGGATGCCTGAAACTGGCAACCAAACTAGTTCTGACTGGAACGAGGCTCGTTATCATCTTTTCACTCAACAATTTTTCATATGCCAAGATCGATGGAGAATTTATATAAACTTACTCGCTTCCGAGATTATTTATTATGTAATGTTAATAAAATAATAATATTTTGTATTTGTTATCTGAGATTGTTTGTTATGTCTTGTCATAGCAATATTAAAGTTTTCGATGACTTGTTTGTTATGTAATGTTAATAATATTTTATATTTGTTATCCGAGATTATTTATTATGAATTGTTAATAATATAATACTAATTTGTAGCAGTATTTGTAACAAAAAAAATTTACATTACATTAAACTAATATAATATTTTTCCTCATCACTAATAATTATTTTATAGTAGCATTTGTAAATTTTTTCAATATAATTCATTAAATTAATTTAGTGAACAAAAAAATAATTAGTTTACTAAACAAATTAAATCAATAAATAGATCAATTTTAACAATTTAAAAAATAACATCATAAATAGTGATGCACTGCTTCGCTAAAGATGTCAATCAGAGACGCACTACTTCTCTAATTAATTTTTATATGAAACGACTAAAAAAACATAGCGTCAAATTTTTTTTTCAATTTAAAACAATTGAAAAAATAACGTTAAAAATCAGCAACGCTGTACATAATTTTTTGCAATTATTTTTAACATTCGCTGTAATTTTTTAAATTAATTTTTCACGTAATGAGCCTACCAACATCAATTAATTGTCTCATTTAATTCCGCCGCCCAACTACTTTTAATTTTCTATAACTTTTATTTTATTTCTGCCTCATATTATTTGTTTTCATTTTCTTGACCAATTTTATTCGCAAAATCNTTTTATTTTATTTCTGCCTCATATTATTTGTTTTCATTTTCTTGACCAATTTTATTCACAGAATCATCAATCTAAACTACAATTGGCAACTCGATCATGCGTTAATTCTACTACATTAGAACAAATTCAAAAAAGTAAATTTACATAGATTAAGTATTTATATTGTTTGCAGCTAGTAGTATTAATTTTATTCATGTATGTGTCTTTTGTTTTGTTTTTTGTTTACTTTTTATATATATGCATAGGATTATTGTATTCTTTAATATGATTGCAGAATGGATATGTCATGGATATTATTGCATTAAGCTTGTAAGGGGCAAAATACAACACTGACTGATTCTCTAGCTTAGAAATTGATTGACCATTTTTTGTCAGATGTTGCAGTGGAAGATAGAAATTTTAGACTTGGTATTGCAGCTGATAAAATGAATCCATATAGTTTGCAGAGTAGCGTGTACAATGAAAACATTTTTGCTCAATGCATGTAGCATGGTATGAAAATGAGTTTTGCTGGGCATAGAATATTTTTTTACTCCAAATTATCATTACAAAAAGCAAAAAAAAGCTTTCAAGAATTCGGAGTGCCTCCAATACCACTGACCGAAGAAGAAATATTATCTAAGTTTAGTACTTGTACTTTTGACAACACAGGAAAAGGTAAAAACTTTTATGGGGATGATATTGAATATCGTCGGAAAAAAAAAGTCAATATTTTTTAAGTTAGAATACTAAAAATATATACATGTACAACGCAACTTAGATGTCATGCAATTTGAAAAAAATATATATGAAAGCATAGTTAGTACATTACTTAATATTTTTAGGTAAGATGAAAGATGTAATAAATGTTCAGTTACATTTAGTAGGGATTGGTTTGCAGCTTGAATTGGCTCTGTCGGTACATAAAAAATGTATTTTTTAACCGCTTGCTTGTTATACATTATCCAAGCAAGAGAAAAAAGATACTGTCTGTATCTAGTAGAGTTAAGAGTTTCAGATAGTTTCTCTTCAAATTTTAATATATTATGAGAATGGAGGACTTTAAATTGATAAGGATGAAGTCCTATGATAATCACACATTGATGGAACAACTATTGCCTCTTGCACTTCATCAATTGCTTATTAAAAATGTGCGAGTTGCAATTTTAAGATTTTTTTTTTCTTTAATTCTATATGTAAAAAGTCTACCAATATTCTTGTGCTGGATGAGAGTTAGAATGATATGTGAGAACATTGTGTTTGATAGAGAAGTTTTTTCTACCATATTTTTTCGATGTAATGATCAATTTAACTATGCACTTGGTACAAAAAGTTAGATTGTGTGGACCAATACATTTTAAATGTATGTTCCATTTGAAAGTTACGTGAAAATATTGAAAAGTTATGTTCTTAACCAAAACCATCCAGAAAATTGTATTGCTGAGAGTTATATTATTGTAGACGCAATTGAATTTTGTTGTGAATATCAAAGAGGGTTAGATGCAAATTGGAAACCCCTTTCGCAGATATTAAAAGCTTAATGACAAGGAAGATGTCGATGCTCCTATTAAAGGTGAAAAGATGCAATCAGTTGATCAACTGCTTTGGATATTTTATATAGTAGAGGCAAGTCCAGGTCGAATCCACAATGAATATATTGAATTCCAATTTAAATTCTATCATAGTAAAATACTAAACTAAAAATTAAAAAATGAAGGGTTTTGAATTGCTTGCAAAATAATCTAAATCAAATAAAAATTAATAAATATTGAAAAGAAACCAATGAAAGAAACTCTTGGGATTAGAATAATTCATAAGACTAGTAAACAATTGATCGTAGACATAAAAATTGCAATTCTTTCATTTAGTTTGGCATAAATAATTGACACGACCTAATTGTTCTATATTTCTCACTAATATAAACTAATTCATATATGATAATGAATTAATTATAAATTCTAAAATTAAATATAGAATCAACGTGACCTGAAATTATCTCAGAAAATAATCAAAAACAAGAGAAAAGCCAAATAAAGACAAACTCTACAAACGTTGCAAAGTTTTAATCTAATTTATGTTTTTCATAGACAATTAACAGAAACTGGGATCATAACCATTAAAGTCTATTTGCTACTAATTATTAAAAATCCAATAGGATTGAGAATTCAATTTGGTAATAATCCAATCTCGCATAAAAATAAATGTACCAAATTATAATTATGAGAAATTGAAAATATAAACAATAAACACAGAAGAACATAAACTTAATGATTAAATTGAATTGAAATAAAAATAAGTCTCACAATTGCATAACTAGTTTAGAATTATTCTTACCCAATAAAAGAAGTTTAGAAGCACATATTTGAGAGAAAAACTCAATTCTAATGATAAAAATTGTCTAAAAGTCGGTTATCCCTTTTACAACAATGATAAAACATATTTATACTAAAACATAGGGCTAAAACTAATAAAATCGCACAAAACAACCAAATTCGCACCCACCCAGGCACCTAGGCATGCTCCTAGGCTGCACTGTATTGCTGCCAATATCCGCTTAATTACGGCTTTGCCACTATTTCTTTATTTTTCATTTTTTTAATACTCAAATCCACATAAAACATAGAAAAATACAAATTAATCAATTTTAAGTGAATAAAACATGTTCAAATCAAGTATTAAATTACATAAAATATATAAATATTGCATCCCATCAAATACTCCCACACTTAATCTTTGCACATCCTGAACAAATCATAAAATATTACATTTAATAAAAAACTAAATCAATCAAGTAACGAAATATTATAGACAGAGACATAACTGAAAATTCAACAACTAGCACATCATAGTCACATGAATCCAACAATCTTTAGTCTTACTAGCAACCAACTTAATTAAGCTCAATTCAAACTAGCTCGGCAAACAACTTACTGAATTCTCTTAAATCACTCAAGTGTTTACAAGATTGAAAATATTCTCTCGAATTCAATGCAAGAATTTGATCTACCATAAGCTTGCTTATCAATCTAATTTCCACCACCTAGCATACATTTAAGCAAAAATCCGAAGGTGTTTTAAAAGGTTGTAAGGTGGCTTAGGTAAATGTATGGTAGAAAAGAAAAATCATAAGAAAAACAATGGGTTAACATCTAAAATCCAACAGAGCATTAAAGATATGATCTCACCAATACCCATCAACATTTTCAAATTATTTTTTCTCTTGCCTAAACTTACCACATTAGGCATAATTCTCATGCTTTTACACAATAACAAAATTGGAATTTGTTTTTCTTTTTTTAATTCCATATTTTTTTCAACTATATATATATTTTTCAAACAAGCACACTAACGCATGAGAATTCCACTCAAAATTTTAACTCAACCCCTTTATACAATTCACTCATACCAACCATCACAAACATGATAACCCCCACACCTAGTGAAAACAATCTCTTTGCTCTATTACACATCTCAAATGCTCAATTAGACTTAGAATAGGAAATAATAGTCAAAAATCAAGTCCAAGACTTATAATGTAGATTAAGGAGAAAAGAAAAAAAATCATAAAAGCTCAATGGGGTTAAACAATGATAAATATAGAGGTTGGCTTTTTAGGCTAAGTAGCTAAAATAAAGAAAAATGCCTTCATCATTTTAATGCAAAAATGCAGCAATGTGATCTCAATAAGCATGTCAAAGCACGTTCTATCTTTCAAACATGAATGTCACTAACAAAAATGATAAAAGGAGGTAATTAATTCAAATTCAAGGCTCAAAAGCTCACTTAAGCTCAAATTTACCGAGACTAGCTCTCATTTTACTCAATGCAAAATGATTACCAAATCAGACTTCAAATTGCTAAACTCACTATACTAATCATGCTATTTACTTCATTTTATCTAAATCTCCATCTATAATATTGATACTTTTATGTCTCAAAGCAATGAGAAACATAAAAAAATTAAACAAAACATTTGTTCACAATTCTCAGTCTCAGTCTAGAAACACAAATAAAAAGTAAACTAAAAAGCAAAGCAAAATACAAATAAAACAAAATAACAAACAAACTAAATAATCCTAAATTACCCCCCATACTTAAATTACATTGTCCCCAATTTGCATAAAATGAATAAAATATATGAAGAAAAAAAAAAAGTAATACACCATTGAAAAAGCGAAGTCCACATCATGCCCATGAACAAGCCAAACTTCTGGTGTGATTTGGTATTTCTTTTTTTTGGATTTTTTTTTGCTGCACCTCCTTCAAAACAAAAACAAAAACAAAAATTAAACAATAGTTAACTGAAATTAAGAAAAATAAAAACATAAAAAAACTTCTAGAATTAAATCTTTGTGGGTTGCCTCTCACACATCGCCTTTGTTTAATGTCGTCTGCTCGACATGGCTTGAATTCCTCAAATAATGGACTCTCTATCAAATATTTTGAATGTTTTCACGTTTTCATTGAATTCGAAGGTTAAGGCTCTTTCATGAACATAATTTTTTTTCAATTTTCGTTCAATATTCTGATAATCATGTCATGAGCCTATAACAACACAAACTAAAAAACTAGAATAGAAGTTAGAAATAAAAATCATACCACAGTCTCTAAAAACGGCGCCAAAATTTGATGCGTGTCATAAACATCAAAATTATAATATTGAATCTACCAAAACTATATTAGTGGCAAGTCCAGGTCGAATCCACAAAAACTGTGTTGAATTCATATTTAAATTCTATCATAGTAAAATATTGAACTAAAAATTAAAAAATGGAGGGTTTTGAATTGCTTGCAAAATAATCTAAATCAATTAAAAATTAATAAATAGTGAAAAAAAATCAATGAGAGAAACTCTTGGGATTAGAATAATTCATAAGACTAGTAAACGATTGATCATAGACATAAAAATTGCAATTCTTTCATTCAGTTTGGCATAAATAATTGGCACGACCTAATTGTTCTATATTTCTTACTAATATAAACTAATCCATATATGATAATGAATTAATTATAAATTCTAAAATTAAATATAGAATCAACGTGACCTGAAATTATCACAGAAAATAATAAAGAACAAGAGAAAAGCCAAATAAAGACAAACTCTACAAACATTGTAAAGTTTTAATCTAATTTATGTTTTTCATAGACAATTAACAGAAACTGTGATCATAACCATTAAAGTATATTTGCTACTAATTATTAAAAATCCAATAAGATTGAGAATTCAATTTAGCAATAATCCAATCTCACATAAAAATAACGGTACCAAATTATAATTATGAGAAATTGAAAATATAAACAATAAACATAAAAGAACATAAACTGAATGATTAAATTGGATTGAAATAAAAATAAGTCTCATAATTGCATAACTAGTTTAGAATTATTCCTACCTAAGAAAAGAAGTTTAGAAGCACATATTTGAGAGAAAAACTCAATTCTAATGATAAAAAATGACTAAAAGTCAGTTATCCCCTTTATAATAATGATAAAACATATTTTATACTAAAATCTAAGGCTAAAACTGATAAAATCGCACAAAAATGACCATATTTGCGCCTACCCAATCGGCTGGCCAGGTGCCTGGGCATGCACTTGAGCTGCACTGCCTTGCTGCCAATGTCCGCTTAATTATAGTTTTGCCACTGTTTCTTCATTTTTCATCTTTTTATGCTCAAATCCACCTAAAACATAGAAAAATACAAATTAATCAATTTTAAGTGAATAAAACATGCTTAAATCAAGTATTAAGATACATAAAATATATATAAATATTGCATCCCGTCAGTTATATACAATTTTAATTTTATTGATATAAATTGTTGGGATTTATACATTGATAAATTGTATTTTATTTTATTTGTAAGTAATTCAATAGTATGTTGGTTTTTATTTGTTAGCAATGAAATATTATGTGATAAAATTGTATAAAACCTAAATGAAAATTAAATAACAGTGATGAAAAGCGTACTTGCATGATTGTATTAACTAATAACAATTCAATAATTTTTAATTTGTATTAACTATAAAGACAATTAAATAATAATTGTTTTAACTAAAAAATTTAAATAAAAATAAGTTGTATTAACTCTAAAAATAATTAAATAAAAACTAATTTGCAAAAAGTAGTTTAGCAATGAAAATTTGTCACTAAATTATCAAAGAAACTAAATCGCTAAGACAAACGGTTTCTAAATGGTTTAGCAACACCCTGTGTCGCCATTTAAGTTCTGCGACACAAAACGTTGCTAAAACCATTTATTGGCAAGTTGCATTGCTGTTTTCCCAAATTAATAGGCAATATTATTTCCCACCAACCCATTTTGATGTTCATCTTCTCCCTCCACACCTCCGTCTCCATTAATGCCAAAACCTACTCCTTCTCCCTTACTCATTTTCCCTATCCTTTTTCTCCACTGACATCCTCTCCTTCTTCTCCTCCACGCTGTTGCTGGAACCCACTTCTCCTCCTCCTCCATGCCACAACAAAATCCAGTACTCCTCCTCTACATCACCGCTGAAAACCACTCCTCATCCTCCTCATTCTTACCGCCACTACAAGCCACTTATGGGTTAGTTTCATTTATTTTTATTGTCCTTTAATATTTCTTTTTTCTTTTAGTTTTTGTAGGTATTTGATTTTGGATGTGTTTCGGCTTTTGGCCGTCAAACTAGCATGTTTTTTTATTTTTTATTTTTATTTTTTTTATATGGAATGTTTGGCCACGTATAGCATGATTTTGTGGGTATTTGATAATTAGTTGCCCAAAACAATTAATTTTTTGATGTGTTTCAGCGCCGTTAATCTAGCATGTTTGGCCATGTATGAAATGTTTGGCCATGTATAGCATGATTTTGGATATTTGATAATTGGTTGCCTAAATAAAATTAATTGTTGGATGTGTTTTGGCGTTTGGCCGTCATAACGTGTTTGACTATTTGTAGCATGATTGGTCGTGCATGGCATGTTTCGGTTTTTGGTTAATAAATTTGAATGTTTGATAATATGTTGTTATGTTAGTTGAAAATGTTACAAATTTATATGTAATAGGCGATGCATTAAGACCATTTAAAAATTTAAATAAATAGTTGACGTTTTACTTTATTATTGTAAATAATAAGGATGTTGTGTTGTTTGCAATGTAAAGTGTTTAGAATTGGTAAATTTTGGAATGTCCACAAAAACAGTGAAGACAATGCCAAAATTTCTATTGATATTATGATGTGATTGTAAATCGTCAGTGTTATTGTGCTGTGTGATGCAGATTAATATATCCATTTGAGCGTAACACTCTCCCACCCGATGAGCCTTCATCTTGTGATAATGCCGGCAGCCCTACAAGTTATAGTTGTAGTAAAATGTACATGGAACTCCTCTAAACAAGACCGCCGTTCAAATGAACAGTTTGGAAGGCTTACTAACTTGTTCCATAATATCTATTTCTATTTAAAGCTAAAACGACATGTCTGCTTTGTTGAAAGAAAGCATATGGGATGTAATAAAAGTATTAAAGTGTAATTTCTTTATATCGATAGTTATAAAATTAATTAGTTCATTTATTTTTCATTTAAAATATATATAAAAATATTTCACTAATGATGACTCGAGCATGGAGCAAACTATGAGAGATTATGCTAGAAAGTGGAGAAAGTTTTAAGCATTGGTTATATGATAAATTTGTATATCCATACTTGGTGACACTTGATGTCTTCAAGCACCCATCCACTTAGAAGTATAACTTCATCATGCAAGAATATTGGGATGAATTTCTCAACCAATGATTTGATTAATAGTTCAAGGTAAAAAATTAGTTTGGCATATTTTCATTGTGCAATTTGCTGGATACGAGCAGGGGTATTTTGTTTCTCTGCTATGCCCCTCTCAAGGGCGAGGTCTTAGTATTTATAGAGGATTTGTTGTCAACCACGTCGCCCTTTATAGGAGCATTTAATTCCTAGTCATTTTATTAGATGACCATAATACAAGTGTTAGAAATGTGCGAATTGTTATCTTTCTCTTTTTCTAAATAAGAGAATTAGGTTGAGATCCAAAGCACTTTGTCTTGAAATTTTGAATTTTTGCTAGATTTGACCCTTGAAATTTCATATTCCTAATTGGATTAAATCTTATTTTTATCAATTTGGGCCCCGAATTTGAGTTTTTCTATTTTAAGCTTGAACACTGATGTTGATATTGACGATGCCGATTCAGTGGAACTTACTTCTTCACTACTAGAAAAAATATTGGTTTTTTACTTCTTGACATATATTACAAATGTAGATAAGAAAA
This sequence comes from Ochetophila trinervis, assembly GCA_003254975.1. Lineage (NCBI taxonomy): Eukaryota > Viridiplantae > Streptophyta > Magnoliopsida > Rosales > Rhamnaceae > Ochetophila > Ochetophila trinervis. The sequence continues at coordinate 26,722 of QANX01002827.1, read as the reverse complement.
AATTCCGATGAGCAAAAATTAAAATTTTTAATGAGATGGAAAGATGCAACAAATGGTCAATTATAATTTTTTCTGTATTAATGGTCAAGATTTTAAGGTTTTTTTAATAACTATTATTTGAATTTTACTAATTACATCCATGAAAAAATAATTTTCATATTGTTTTATATATTTTTTGTTCCTATAGATGACGTTTGATTTTATAATTGGCTCTTGAGAAAAAATTGTGTACATAACAACTTAAAAATTTGTTTGATAGGTAAGTCCAATTCGTTTATAGATGCAAGTCTGTAGAGCATATTAAATTCCACATTGTTTCACCTTTTCTTGTCAGCATAATTATAAAAGGGAATCAATCTAACTTTTCGTTTCCTGGTCAATTATATTCTGATTTGTCTAATAAAAATTCCAGGCAGATGATTATCTTTTCATGCTACATATTTTTAATTTCACTAATTTCTTAGTAAACAATCAAGCAAGAAAAACTTTCTCATTTTCTTCAAAAATTAAAGAAATAATTTCCATTAATTAATTATATGTTATATGACTTTCCTTATATGTTTTGAAGTTTCTAATCTAGTAAAAAATTTAATAAAAATAAATAAAAAGAAAAAGGGACAACATAAAACAAGTTTCTTATTATTTTCATGAAAATATAATATTTAAGTAATCTATTTTTATTTTATTTTATTTTATTAGTTTCTTTATTCTTTTCGATAAATTTTACAAATGCATACCAAAACAAAACAAGTAAATATGCATATATATATATATATAAATCATGTACTAGTGCTACATGCAGAAAGATGTTTACCAAAAACATTTACTGTTAATACTAGGAATACCAATTTATCTATTAAATTGTTGGAAGAAAACATTATTTTATTAGTTTATAACCAATCTCGTACTCCTATATTTGATTCGGTAATAAAACTCATGAGAATATGCTTCCAAATTAAAGGTTTCAAATCCCCAAAATTGTAATAAAAAAAGTTTATAACTAATCTCATTAATCAATGCACAAAAACTCTTATATTCACTATTTGTAACAATTTTTTTTGATAAAATGCTATTTGTCATTGCTGTGACGGATTACTAGTAAAATTTATACATGGCAATTTAAATGGTTACTATTAAATAATTTTTTTATTAAAATTTTAATATTAAAAATAAAAATATAATTAAATATTTTTAATTAAAATTTATCACATAAATTTTAATCTCACTAATAATCATCGTTAGTAAAGACAAATAAAAAATTTTATTTTTAGTTTCTAAAAAGTTGGCAATACTTTTGTAATAAGTGGCTAGATTTGCCAGAGAAAAAATAAAAATAAAAGGCTAGAAATATAGAATTAACCAGAAAATAAAATAAAGTGGCTACAAATTTTTCAGGACCACCTAAAGAAAATAAAAAATAATAAAAGGATCGAGAAAATCCTTAATTTAGCTGGAAAGTCTTATATAACGTCCTGTTAACAACCTTAAAAGTCTTAATTAATGGCCAGACAACGTTACTAAAAACGAAGAATAGTATGGCAAAACGACGACAAAGATAAATGAGATGGTGAATGGACTATTCTATTAAAAAAAATAAAATAATTGGTGAACGGACAAGCCACGAATGGCTTCGATCAGACCAACTTTGCCTAGACAGACTGTGTAACGCCTTAATTGCTAAAAAGTCAGTAACGGAATTACAAATTCTTAGAACAAAAGAAAATTGGACATTTGAAAGACTATCAGACAACATAAAAATTTAATCAACAATACTCTCTCCAATAGCCAAACACTTCTCTGCCTTCTTTAGCATTAAAATGGTAGTAAAAGAGTCAGATTCAACCAAACAATGCATCATATTTTTTTCCTTACAAAAGGATATACCATGAAAGATGATTATCTATTCAGCAAAAAAAAGAAAGATGATTATCAACTCAGCAGATAACGAAGACCAGTTAGTCAAACACGGAATTGAAACAGTAGCTAAACAATGCTTCAAGCTATTCCGCAACAATTTTTTTTTTATATAAAAAAAATTATTTGTTTTGAAATTCTTTCTATAAATTAATTTTTTTACGTCGTGATTAATTAAACTTGTTATAAAATAATAATGATATCAATGATACACATCATGTAAAATTAAATTGTAATTTCTTTAAATAGCTAGAAATATTATTCTAATTTTATTTTATTTAAAAAAAATAAGTTGCAATTATTGGAATGACTTTATTGCGGTAGACATGATAATGATTGTTTTCGGATCTCTAAGAAAGAAAGACATTAAAATTAAAAACTATTTTTATTTTTTTTTTTTAAAGAAAATATTATTAAAAAATTATTTTAATTTTTAGTTTTTAATTTTTTTTTGTCTTTGATAATGTTAAGATACAAGACAATTCAAATAAGGCTTGAATCTGAGACTATCCATGCTGACACCTTTCAAATGTGGTCGAGACCACGAATTGCTCGAACAAGGCCAGAACCTGGGATCGTTCAGTCTGGACCAGAACTCGGGGCAGTTCGATCTGGGCCAGAATTCGGGACTGCCCGGTCAGGAGTGAAACTAGGGACAGCCCGGTCCGGACTGGAACCCAGGACCGCCTGGTCGAGGCCAAAACTCGGGACCACTCAGTTGAGGTTGGAAGCCGGGACAGCCTAGTCCGGACTAGAATCTGGGACTACCCGATCTGAGCTAGAACCCAAAACTACCCAGTCGTGGCTGGAACATGAGACAGTCCGGTCTGGGCTAGACTCGGGTTCGCTGGGATCGCCTTGTTTAGGCTGGAACTCGGGATCAGGACAGTCTGGTCCTGGCCGAAACTTGTGATACTACGGTTGGGGCCAAAATCTAGAATCGACAATAGTCAAATATAGATTTGTTTTTTAAAAGAAAAAATTATTAAAAAATTATTTTAATTTTCAGTTTTCAATTTTTTTTATCTTTGATAATGTTAAGATACAAGACAACTCAAATAAGGCTTGAATCTGAGACTACCCATGTTGACACCTTCCAAATGTGGTCGAGACCACGAATTGCTCGAACAAGGCCAGAACCTGGGATCGTTCAGTCTGGACCAGAACTCGGGGCAGTTCAATCTGGGCCAGAATTCGGGACTGCCCGGTCAGGAGTGAAACTAGAGACAGCCCGGTCCGGACTGGAACCCGGGACCGCCTGGTCGAGGCCAAAACTCGGGACCACTCAGTTGAGGTTGGAAGCCGGGACAGCCTAGTCCGGACTAGAATCTGAGACTACCCGATCTGAGCTAGAACCCAAAACTGCCCAGTCGTGGCTGGAACCTGAGACAGTCCGGTCTAGGCTAGACTCGGGTTCGCTGGGATCGCCTTGTTTAGGCTAGAACTCAGGATCAGGACAGTCTGGTCCTGGCCGAAACTTGTGATACTACGGTCGGGGCCAAAATCTAGAACCGACAATAGTCAAATATAGATTTGTTTAAATTTATTTGTAAAGTTTTAAAAAAAATTAATAAAAAAANAAAAATAAAATAAAAATGATTATCAAAAATAATTTTTTTTCATAAAAAAAAATTAAAAAATAGTTGTTGTTTTTCATTTCTTTTCTTTTAGCAAAAACATAAATAAAAAATCAAAAACAAAAACTATAAACCATAAATCATAAACAAAAGCTAAGAACCAAAAACAAAAATTGAATGCTTTAACAATGAACCCTTATTCTTTCATTTTTTATTTTATTTTTTGGAATAAGACATTTTTTACTATTGAGATGACAAGTTCATCTCTTAAAACGTTGCAAAAAACATTTATTCTTTCATTTTTTATTTTTTTGTGTTTTCAGAATAAGACATATTTTTTACCATTGAAATGACAAGCATAAGTAATATCAATAAAAAAATATATAATTTACCGAAACTATCTTAGACTTTTGTGGTATGTTAAAACACGAGAGTGGACTAGGTTGTTCTAAACTATTCGAAGTCTTGGAGAATTTTTAAGTTAACCTCCTTAAAAGTGAAAATTTTCAAGTGAACCTCTTTAGAAACCCCTTTTATTGAATGACACTTGACAATTTTGGTTTTGAAAAAAAAAAAAAAAAGAATAACTGGTTGCAAAAGGGAAAAAAGTGTGGAAGAAAGTTACGTATTTTGGACAAAATTACCGAAAATGAAACAAAATTACTAATTATGAAACAAGGAAATATTTCATATACACCCCCTATAGTTTAGTATAATTCCAAATATGACCATCGGGTTCTGGAAATTCATTAAACTACCATTGGCGTTAATGAGATTCTGTTACATTTAAAGCCATAAGGGTAATATGGTCATTTAACGAATCAGTTTTGTGATATGGACCGTTTTCCTAGTTGAAGCGACATGCATCCTTGGAAACCGCAGCAAAAATTCAAGAACAAGCTTATTCATGTTCGTATCCTTTCACGAACATAACCTTTCACCTTTCAAATTCTTCGCGCCATTATTTTTGTCCATTTCTGTCGTGCAACCTTTGCTCTCCTACGCAACCTTTGCTCTCACTGGGTTTGATTGGGTGCGAATGAAGGTAAGTGATTGTGGAAGTTAAAAATGGTGATTTTGTTGGTTGTTTTGACCAGAGTTGTTTCTGGTCGTACTTGTTTCGTGTTTAGGGTTTCGCAGAGTTGATTTTTGTTTTGGGTTTAGGGTTTAGGGTTTATTTTGTTGAAAAATGGTGATTATTTTGCAAAGTTTTTGGTTGTTTAGTGCAGATTTGAGTCTGGTCGTAGTTGTATTGTTGGGTATCGTAGAGTTTATTTATTTATTTATTAGTTCTAAACTCATCTTCTTTGATTTTGAGTGCACTGATTTGGGTTCATAAATTTTTATTTTCTCGATACTTGATGTTTTAATTTGTTTTTTTTTTTTTTTTTTTTTTTNGGATGCATATTTTGTTTCTTAGGGTATGGTGTTTCTGTTTTTTTTTTTTATAATGCTTCTCTGTATGTTATAAGAATGTCATGACTAAAATGGCTTCTCTGTATGTTAAACAGGTTTGCTGAGCCTTGCTTTGTTGGAAGGAAAATTTTCACTTGCCTTTCTTTTGATAAAGAAATCGGTTGCTTTGAAGGTAAGTTGCTTTTTGATAATCTAAGTTGAATGGTGAGTTGAATGCACTATTTGATGTAATGAAGTATGCATATTTTATGTAATACATGCTTATGATTATATCTATTTTAGTTTAAAAAAATGAGGTATGCATATTTTATGTATTGCATGCTTTTGATTATGATATGTTTGAGTTTAAAAAAATGCTTTAATGTATGCATGTTTTCATATTTTATATAATGCATGCTTGTGATATGCTCAATGTAATGCATGCTTTTGAATATTTTTTAGGGTTTAGGTTTGTGATTTGCTGAATGTAATGCATGCCTATGATCTGGTTTATAACGCATGCTTGTGATCTCGTTTATAATGCATGCTTGTGATCTTCATTTAGCCAAGCATGCTTGTGATCTAAGGTTTTTTGTTTTTTGTTTATGTTTTGTTTTGTTTTTTTCCCCAGAAACATGAGGTTTTGGATTAATATAGAGTTTTTAGGGTGCAACTACAGTCCAATAGAGATTGATGATGAGAAATATAGTTTAGTGTGCTTATGCAATGAAGCCATGCTATTGGGACTGAGAAGAAGAATTTGGAAAGTTGAGGGATTTTTAGTGGAAGCAAGGTTACCATGGATGAATAACTTTAAGACAGTTATTCATACTGACAAGGACTTACTGGAAATGTTTAGGAAGTTTAGTGGTAGAGGTATTGAAGAAATGTACTTTGAGTGTACTTTATTGCCATTGCAAATTGAATATCCATATGAGGTTCACTCTGCACATTCAGCCCCATTACCCACTCAACCCGAAGATGACCAAAACCCCACCCAAACTCAGGTACCCCATCCAAACTGTGGACTGTTAAGCTGTGGATATAGCACAATAGGTCCAGATTTTACTGACAGTGATAGTGAGACTGGTTCAAGTGTTTGTTATACTGCCAATGTAGAAGAAAATTTTAGTGACAATCCATTTACCAATAGCAATCCAACCAGTAGCAACCTGATTTCATCCAAATCAATTTCATTCAACAATAATCCCAATCCAACCAATCCCAATCCACTTATGACCCCAATCCAACCAATCCCAATTAAGAAACCATTGAAAATTCTGAAGGTGAACTTCATTTGGATGAGCAGTTTACTTTTAGTGAAGATGAAGACCATGAAGTGGATGAGAGTGACAGTAAAGAACAATCTGTGAGAGGTGAAGAGGGGTATGACAGTGATAGTTCACTTACTGAGGGTTGCCAATCAAATGATAGTGATGGAGATTATGGAAGTGATGATGATTGGGATGGCCATGTTGGTAGGATGTCTAGGGCCATGAAAGACAAGTTGTGTAAACCCAATGAGGAAGGGAAAATTAAACTAGAGTGTGGAATGCTATTTGAGAGCATCCATCATTATAGGTTTGTGTTATGAGACTTTTCCATAGAGAGAGAGTTCAAACTTTTAAAAGCGAAAAATGAAAGGACAAGAGTGACTGTCGGATGCAAACAACCAGGATGTACATGGAAGGCACACGCATCCCTTTTGCCTGACAACACCACATTTAAGTTGAGGACCTATAACCCTAAACACAATTATACAAGAAAGAGGAAAAATGATAGAGTAATAGCCACTTGGCTTTCTGTGAAGCTAGAAGACGAGTATAGAGACAACCCTATAATGGACATAAGACCCTAGATAGAAAGGTTAGAGCCCTATTTGGGGTAAAATACAAGAAACAAAAGTTGTGGAGAGCCAAAAGGATGGCTATTGCTAGGTTGAGTGGTGATTTTGGAGGATCCTATAACAAACTCTACAAATATACGAAAGCTTTGAGAGTGAGGAATCCTGGGACACTGTCTATAGTGGCTTGCACAAGGACTATGCCATATGCAAACCCTAATTTCCAAAGATTTTTTTTCAATCTGCCTGCACAGAGAGATGGTTTTGTGTACGGTTGTTGATTCAATGATTTGATGGTTGCCATTTGAGAGGTCCATATGGTGGAGTTTTATTGATTGCAATTGCACTGGATGCAAACAGTGGACTCTTCCCATTGGTAGTAGCCATTTGTGAATGGGAGACACTCAGCAGTTGGAGTGGGTTCTTGGAATTATTATTCCAGTATATAAGGGAACAAGAAAGAATGTTTATAACTTTCAAGAGTGATAGACATAAGGGAATTTTAGGAGCATTGTCTATCCATTTCCCTAACTCCCCAAATAAATTTGGGCTAGGCACATATTTTCAAATTTCAAGGCCAAATTTCCTGGGGTGCTGTTGAGGAACCTATATTGGGCAGCTGTTAGAGCATATGAGCTTAGGGTGTTTCTATCTACAATGGAGAAGATTAAAAGTAGGCATGCTTTCAATGTGGATGTTAAGATTGATCATGTTACAAATAACATAATTGAGTCGATCAACAGTGAGCTCAATGTTCAAAGGGGTGAACCAGTGCTGTCATTGCTTGAGCATATTAGGAGGCTAATGATGAAAAAGCTCTAAAAGAGGACGAACAAAGCCCTAAAATGGACCACTGCAGCACCTCCAGAGGTTATGAGGAAAATTGAATAGATCCAGTTGGAGGCAAGGCACCTGAGGGTTATTTGGGCAACAAACATATAATTTGAAGTGATTGATGAGCAACAAGTGTCTGTGATCGACTTGCAGAAACCTACTTGTCGATGTGGAGCTTGGAAAATTAGTGGGAAACCTTGCAAGCATGCTTTGGCCTGTATCATGTACAAGAGGGGTGATCCCACTGCCTATGTTGACAGTTCTCTGAAGAAAACAACCTATATGCTTACTTGAAACAGTGTCATTCACCCGTTATTGGATGAAACTTTATGGCCGGAGGTCAAGCATGATCAAGTATTGCCACCAGTAATAAGAAGGCTGTTTGGCATGCCAAAAATGGCTAGAAGGAGAGAGGCAGAAGAACCATATAAGCATGCAAGGTCATTCACCATGAAATGTGGCATCTGCAAAGTCCTTGGTCATAACAAAAGGACTTGTCCAAAGAATGTGGCCAATTGAAAGAGAGCAAGGACCACTAAGGTATAATATTTTTTTTGGTTTACCTATTTATATGAAAACCTAATGATTCAATTGGAATTCTGTCATTATTGTGACATCAAAATAGGGAAACAAGACTTCTACTCAAAGGGGGCAGCAGCAACAATAGTAGCTTTGTGATTGTAGCATTTTGACACAAGTGGATGAATTTATGTTCAATATGTGTTTGTGGTTAGCTGTGCATATGAATAGTTTTGTAGGACAATCTTTTGTAAATCTTTGGATGTATATTTGGGCTGTAAATGACATTTAATAGGGCTGTGGTTATCAATTAACCTATATAGAGTCATAGTTTTGTTGGGGAGTATAGTTTAGGGTGGGTATAGAGAAATACAATGTATGTGCCCCATTTATTTTTTTGAAGGTACAACCATAACAACAAGATTTACTAAGTGATGAATGGGGTTGTATCCTTATTATATATATACAATATTGGATTGTAATTGCAACATTCACTTGATGAAGTTAAGAAAACATTATTTCTAAGTGTTTACTCTTAAATATTGTTCTTCATACATTCATTACATATGTTTGAATGCAAATGCATATGCAAATACAACTACAATAATTAGAATTCCTAAGAACAACAAAATTATCTTCATGACTGACTCTATTACTTCAATTTTTTCCAACCTTGCTTCTAGGGCTTTAATCTCTCTTTGCATCTCCATTTGACTTGCCTCATTGGATGGTATTTGCATTCTTCCACTACTTGCATCATCATCTAGATTAAACTCTTCATTATCAGGAGTCCAAAAACTATAGCAAGCACATTTCCCTTGTAAACAAAAAAAATAGAGTCGAGCTAGATTTTGTGTTGACTCTGATATCTTTATACTGGCTTTTCTTCCACAATAACACCTCCTATTTCTAAATTTTATCATTCATATATAACTGCTATTGGTTGATGATTTCTTTCTAAACCTCGATTCCATATGAGGATGAGGCTTAGAAAACATTTTAAATATGTTTAGTTGTGCTGTTGTTGAATAAACTGGCTAGAAATGGTTAGAGGGGCTGTTTTTGAAACTCTAGGATGCCTACAAACAAGGTTAAAATGAGGTTGATGAGTCTAGAATAAAAGCATGGTGTAAAATCAGAAAAAAATTTGCAAATGATAATGTGAAAAAGTGTTTTTAAAATTCCCTCCTACTATTATATAAAGACATCATTGTGACCATTGAGGTCTAAGTTGAATTAGGGCCTAAATACATAGGGTGTGGATGAAATTATCCCATGGAACAAAGTTGCGTATTGTGAAAAAAAATTACACCATAAGACAAAATTACCAAATATGGACCAATATTACTATGTATGGAACAAAGTTATGTATTTTGGATAAAATTACACTGTAAGACAAAATTACTGAAAATGAAAATTAAATTACTAATTATGGAACAAAGTTATGTATTTTTGAAAAAATTATACCGTAAGAAAGAATTACCGAATATGGACCAGTATTACTATGTATGAAAAAAAGTTACGTATTTTGAAAAAAATTACATTGTAAGACAAAATTACAAAAAATGGAAAAAAAATACTAATTATGGAACAAAGTTACATATTTTGGAAAAAATTACACTATAAGACAAAATTACTGAATATGGATCAATATTACTACGTATGGAACAAAGTTATGTATTTTGGAAAAAATTACATTGTAAGACAAAATTACTGAAAATGAAAAAAAATTACTAATTATGGAACAAAGTTATGTATTTTGAAAAAAATTATACTGTAAGACAAAATTACCGAATATGGACAAATAGAACTATGTATGTAACAAAGTTACGTATTTTGGAAAAAATTACACCGTAAAACAAAATTATTGAATATGGACCAATATTACTATGTATAGAACAAAGTTACGTATTTTGAAAAAATTACACCATAAGACAAAATTACCGAATGTGAGCTTAAATTTTAGTATGTGTAGCAGTACACATTTTAAATTGTCAAAATTTGAAATCAATAAATTGATGTTTTATATATCATATAAGTATAATATTATATTTGCATAAGTTTTCTTTGCAAAATACAAATATTTAATCATATTTACAGTGTTATTATAGTTAAAAAAATTTCATGAAAATATATATTCATTAAAAGTTAGAACTGGAACTACATTTATAAAGAATTTTAGCACTATATTTTAATGAAATTCTTGAGTATAGTGCTTATATTTATTGAAATTCTTGAGTGATACTCAACATATAAATGCAAATGTACACTTTTTATATTGCAAATTCGATTTCTCAAATTGTAACAATTTTGAATCAATTGTTTAGACTACCAACTACTAGCAATGTTAGTTTACCCATGTAGCAATTGGATAGGAAATCAAGTAATCAAGGGTGGTATTTCACTAATTCTGACAACAATTATATTTATCATTGTTACAATATATACGTTTAACCAAATAATCACTTTGGATGGGATAAATAAGTATTGAACAATTGATAAGTAAAAAACTGATTAGTTTCGTAAGATAATGTAAAGAAACTCTATATCCAAACATTCTTCCTAGCAAAATAGATATACAATTTTCATTTTTCTTTCCCCACTATGCATCCAACTGCTAAAGCTAAAACAAGTATCAGGTGAGCCTATCACTTCATTTGGTCTCTCACAGTATTAGAAAGATCGCAAGGCTGGTTCACCTGAATCTCACATTGGCTTCCATGTTAATTTAAAGTAAAAAAAGTATACGAGAAGGGTAAGGAAAATTCCCTTGTGAGGGCACCCAATCTACGGAGGTGGCCATTTAGAAAGATCCACTGCCGCCCAAATCTGCTGCAGTTGCTGGGCTTGTTGTTGAAGATGCTCGGCTTGTTGCTGCAATTGAGTCTCCATCAAAGCTTGATGCTCAACCATCATACTCTGACCCGCAACTAGACTAGCACACATGGCCTCAATGCGCTGAAAGGACTCCTCAATAGAGAATATGAAAGAAGAAGGACCATCACGCAGTGGGAAAGAGTCACTCATACCCGTTGTTGTAGCATGGATCTCCACAGAATCCTCACCAATCCCATGAGAAGAACATCTCTATTTCGTCCATCTTCCCTGCACCTTAACAAACCCGTGATGACTGAGAGTAGCCTTGGTAAGCACATCAGCAGTTCGAGTCATGTGCACATCCTTGCTAGATAAATCCACTTGAAAATGATAAAAAAACTTCGACAACAAAAGTGGATAAGGAAAAGACTTGTCCAGCCTGTGAACTCTCACAATTTGTTGCATTTGTGAGAGAATAATGGAAGCTAGATGTACTCCGGGAACTCCTTGCAGTACATTCAGTATCCTATCTAAGAAATAGAAGTCCGTAAGTCATACCTCATTCAAATTGCTTGCTTGTGGAATAACATTGACACTATACAAATGAACTAACTCTCGCTGATGAATTCTCAAACCGGTAGTGCCATTAATCGTATCGATCAATAAAAAACCATGTTTGGGTGCCTGTGGAGTAGGCATGTAAGATAAATGGTCTATAGTGATATATTATTTGTTTGCGGCCTCTAAAACCAATGTACACTCTTTTACCAACCTTATTCATTGCCATAGCAATTTCACATATTATGTAAATTGCATATGAAATTATAGACTTTATTTTTAAAGTGAAGGACTTTGACATCTAAAATTGCTATAAAACCTAAAAGAAAATACACTTATATCTTGTCACAATTTCTAACTGACAACAACCATATAAAATAAATGGCCTAGACTTGCCAATTAAATTCAATCCACATGAACTACTGCATTTCAACCTACCCCCTCAATTAAATGCAACATTAAATTTATGTTTTTTTTTCTTAGTTGTGACTGTACCTGTGTATTTTGAGGACTTGCCTGATTACACCAGACACATGTACTCATTCGATGTACTTGCAAAGTTCATGTGAGACATCCAATCCTCATTCAAACTTCCTGTCCCTACCAGTTCATGTTTTTGGTTGAAAGTCTACATTTGTTTAGATGATGAAGAACAAGATAAAAAATAGCTTCTGAGTCAAAGTTAGAAGGATCGACATACAAATATCCAAGTAAATAAATTGCGGTATGTAGACATTAACCCAACAAAACATCCATGTCTCTCTAAACTCAAACGACATATATGTAGTAGTTATTTGGTCTAAAATGTGGAAACCCTTCCCAATCGAAATTATTTTTTAAAGTTGTGTTTTTAGAAATTAACAAAATAAAAATTAGTCATGGCTCACTCCCAATCACAAAGAGGAAAAGAAAGTACCGCAATTTTTTTTACTAAACTGACAAATAAAATTGTTTTCCTTACCTAGATGGTCAGATCCATGCACGATCTAACAAAGAATCATCGATCAATATTGAAGTAGTATGTGGAATTTCTGTAAAATCATTTCTTAGATCAAAATAAAAAACCTGCAATTAGATTATAGAGAAAGAAATGGGAAAACTGGATAGAAAGAATAAAAATAGCTGGAGTGAGAGATAATGATGGGTCTTATAAAAATAGGTGGAGTGATATTTCTTTTGGCATGTGGGTCAAAATTTTCCACAACTTTCACAAGATAAAATTTGAACCGCCAGCTGGATATTTTGAATTTCAGGTCTGGCACCAATTTGAATTTCAAATATTCTGCCAGATGGGTCTTTTGAATTGCATTTCACTTGTTTAAGAATTTTTGCCATTTTTAGCATTACTAACATGGCATTTACCAGGGCATTGACTGAAAGATCTTAATTGATATAAAATGTTGGTAAATTATAAAATGATATTATTTTTGTCAAAAAAAAATTAGTCATTTGTGCTTAATTGTATTTGGTCATGTATGGCCAATACTTGTAATAATTGGATTTTACGGATGTTTTCAATAGTTTATTAGTGAAATAATAATCGAATTTCAGGTACTATGGTTAACTCCCAAGGCAATTTATTTCCGACTCACTGCAATACAGGAGAAATGAATAAAGTGTATACAAATGGGACTATATATCTATTGACTATTGAAGATATTTTTGGGTAAGAGTTTAATACTCCTTAGGAAGGAACCGGCTTCTATAAAACATACTCGAACATAGTTGGTTTTGGTATATGTAAATTCCATCTGAAGAAATATACCAATGGTGAGATACAGAAACGTGTATGGGTATGTGCTCAACAGGGGTATAGAAGTTCAATTTGATCAGAAAACACTAACTGAAAACATGAAGTGAATGCAATAACTAGACAAGGGTGCAATGCTACATTTGGCATGGTTTGCCTGGAAAGTTTCTAGATTTTTCATGGAACATTCTCATCCTTTACTCTCAATGCATGAGACACATTGTCTGCGTTCTAATCAATGTGTTGATAGGCCTAGTTTAACCCAAGCTCAAGCGTTGCACAGTGTTGGAATTGGGACGAGTAAAATCATGGAGTACATGGTTGACCAGTCGGGTGGATTTGAAAACGTTGGATTCAAGCTAAGTGATTTGTATAACCAGTTCACGAGGGAACGCAATGTCGGCGTACACGTCACTGATTCAGAGACTTTGATTGCACACTTCATGACAAAAGCAAAGATGGATGTCGATTTATATTTTAGGTACACTCTTGTTATCTCTTCAGCCAAAACGATATCTAACGCCTTGAACTACATTACACCAAAATGTTAGTTTGGTAATCACGGCAAAGACCAAAGCAATTTTCAGTTTCAATCACAGCTCCATACAAACCAATATAACGTAGACAGTTGCACGCAACGTAGACATAAAAAAAATGGTAGTTGGCCTTATAAAATGAGTAACAACTAACATGTTCTATGTAAAAAATGGTAAATTTCCAAAACATAAAAATTGAGAAACATCCATGAGAAAAAATTACCATTACACATAAATAGAACAAATATTTTCTAGCAAGCAATCAATCCAAAAATAGACAACTTCACATAGCCAACCAAACTAAACAGCCATATGTTTCACATAAACCAAACAAGCCGTATTGTTTCTTTATTGTAGGTAAACAAAACTGATGGGTCTCAACATTCAATATGATAGAATATTGCAGCTAGACAGAACAACAAAATAAATTGTACAAAAAAATCAATTGAATTTGGGAACAAAACATCGATTTTGGATTGTGACAGAGACTAGTATTTATCCAATGGCCAACTTACCATCGAATGAGCTACACTCTCCCGCTTGCGTCTTTACTTCAGATTTGGTAAAGAATCCCAAATCTCAGCAGCCGCATCTCTGACATACACAACTATTAGATACCAGTGTTGCTCATTGTCGTTCATGGGGATGAAAATCTAGAAAAGAAATAGTCAAAACAGTTGCAAACAATGTAACTGTAAATCAAGAAAGCAACTATATATATTTGAACACATTGAGAGAGATAGTTGCCCAGACAGAGAAATAAACACTAATTTTTTTTTTGAAATTTTGGCACTAATGCTCAAGTAATAAAGACTGTTGTGTCTAACCTTTTCACAATAGTCAAGTTTCCCACAGAATTTGGCGATGAATTTCCAAGTGTTTCTGAATGTTATAATATCATCGAGTGTGGTTGTTTTATTTAACACCTTTTGCTGCACAAGTAGAAGTTTACAATGTAATTTTCATCGAGACAACGTACACACCACAAGATATGTAATCGTTGTAGAAACTGAAACACAACGAAGTTTCAAATACAAATCCATAACTGAAAAGCTAGCGTCAGAAACCACTGCTAGGACTCTTTTGGATTGTGCTTGGCTCTTTCACGATATGTGAAAGCTTCCAAGGCTAGGTCAAGTACCTAAAGACAATGTTTGAATACAACATTGGAAGCTAGTAACGACAACACACATTAAAGTTTATGAAAGAATAACCATAGTAATTTAAAGAGGATGGCCGTGGTTTTAAAACATTCACCAGGCGCTAAACAGAGGATATCACCTCGGGTAGAATAAAGATGATCCATCTGAACAATGATCTCCCTACAACAATACAAATGCAATGCGAAGATTATGTCATTATAAAAAGTGAAAAACCGGTGGTCTACAAATAAATACAAACAGTGAAGTTTAAAGAACACCATTAGTTCATGCATCATTTAAATTCATATGTACCTGTCCTCGAGATTTTCATTGAAGGAGTACTGCAATAGCTTCACGTTTGATTCTTGAAGTGAGCTATGCATGCTAAATAGACCAACCTTGATGATATGCCCATCCCTAATGCCACCCTAGGTACAAAAAATCCATCCAATATTAGTAATTTATTTGTGGAAATCAATTTAATGTTACTTTACGATTAAGTTTAAGGAAGTGGAATTGACGGACCTCACTATGTGCAAGGCGAGCTACCTTACTACTCAATTGGTGGCCAAACTATTCTCCAAATGACGAAGAATCATTTGGCACAAAATTAGCTGCCTTGACATTCTTTAGGTCATTGTCATGAGTAGATATATGTTGGATGGCTTGAGGTTTAGATTGGTATGGTAAAGGAGTGAGTTTTGCCAAGGAAAGGGAATGAGGGGCAGGCGATGCACGTGATTTGCCTTTATCTTCTCCAATCGAGTTGTCTCAAAGTAATTGTTCCTTCAGCAAAGCAACAGACTTGGCTAAATCTGCTATGTCATTCCTCACACTCACGTTCAGAGTAGCAAACTCATCCTTGACCTCATTTTTGAAACTCGAGAACTCCTTCATCAATATTTCCACATTCTGGGTGAGAATAGTGATTTTATGAGAAGCATCAATCGTAGACTGACTATCAAGAGGAATCTTCATAGTTATGTCAATAGTCGGGCTCCAGGAGGACTGGTCTCCTGCCTGTTCTGCCTCGTCAATCTGTGAACAAAATGGATAATTATGGTTAGAGTACGATAACATGGACAAGAATTGAAAAAATAACTTTATATACACTAAATAAGAAAGATTAGGAGCTTACCAGATTTGCAGATTGAGATCGCAAAGTTTTCAACAGCTTATTGAATTTCTTCGTCTCCTTCTCGCCCCATGCACAAACTGCTAGTAAGTTTTGGGAAACTAAACGTTTTCCCACCCATGCAACGTCCATATAAAACAGCTAGCAAAACAAGAAACAATTTTGATAACAAGTAATTAAGTAAATTACAAGTTAAAGGACTTCAAAATAATTATGATTGACTATTACTTTCTTACCTAAAGCACCAGAAAGCATCCACAGATGTACTGTGGACTTCAAAATAAGTCCATGTAGCCCATTTTTTCCCTCCGATCAACTTGGCACTCTAGACTCAGCTTATGTCCTTGCTAGGTATGTACACGGAAGACATGGGACTCAATATCATCCCCATCAAGAACAGAGTGAAGATAACTCTGAAGTCATCCCCGGTCACCTCTTTGTTGGCCAATATATGGTGTAGGGTGGCGATGGGGATAGGTTATTCGCCCAAAGTGTATTTGATCGTTAGCGCATCCAACGCATCTGTGTCGTCGGAAGAATCGTTGGCTCTTCCATCGTCTAGCAGCCTTATTAGCCTCTCAACAGCTGCTAGACCAACAATTTACTATCCCATGTAAATCTAAGGTGTGGCTAAGAGGATCGAAATGATCAAGCAACCACATCACCAAGGATCTATCGACCAGGGCTAATTTACACTTAATTAGGGATCCGAACCCTAAGTCTTCCACCGCATTCTTCTCATCCTCGGTGAAAGCATGAGCCACACACCACACGCGTTCAAGGCTGTATCGGGTGAGAAATGTGCGACTATCCTTAATATCATTTCCATATCGCATCTTCTCGTTACAATTGAGGTATTCCCACTTTCTACCTAACTCCTTAATAGCCTGCAAATATATTTCAAAATCAGCGTCAAAATAAGCATTTTTTTTTACCAAAGTAATACAAATATGAACCATCAAAAAAGTGAATTTAATTGGTTACTTGTTTGGTTGGCCGCTATCCGTTGTGCTTCATCTTCTCGCATTCACTCGTACTGCAAAAAACGAGGATAAAAAGGTTTGCCATTTTCAGGAATGCATAAGTAATTGCTCAATACATTTACATCGAAACCATTATACTTACAGATACTTAAACCAGCCATTTGATTTTTTGTTTTCGATTCCCTTTACTGTTAGACGGGCTTGGCTCGAACGCGCCTCCCAGGCTGGGTTGATCATTGGAAGACTGCATTGTGAAATAAGATAAATTATTCTCAAATTTACACGCAGCCAATTATTCACGTAAGTGATTATTGGAAATAGAAAGTAGATTTATTAACAGAGCTAACCAGGGAGGGGTCATAGTTAAATTAGAGACAATGGAGAACATACCATGATGCTTAGAGAACATAATATGGTTTTGTCGAGGCCCTTTGGATCTTAAAAGACAAACCCAAGTTGGAATTGAGCCTGCAGCAAATACACTTGCATACCAATAAACAAAAAAAGAGCTAAATTAATAGATCCCTAAACCATAAGAATATATTTAAAGGGTGTTTCGTTTTTGTACAATATGATTCCTTCAACCATAGTCTACTAGAAATTAACTTTGAGCCTAACAATATTCCATACACTGTTGTTTAAAGAAACCCTAACAACAAAACTCTAATAACTTTTAAAATGAAACCCTAAACAAATAAATGAAATATCAATAGTAAAAGTTCAATATATACTTATGGTTGGCAGATTCATTGATCGTAACTCGCAATAAAATTATATTTGTATTTATAAATTATTTTAATCATGTAAATAAAAATGTTTTTCATATTAATCATGCAAAAATTTAAACAACCATATGTCCTTTATTATGCTTAATCCCTAATGGTTGACGAATATTTACAAATGAAAAATAATAAAATAAATTATGATGCAAATGATTTGGAAAAAAAGGATCCACCGTTACAAAAATAATGGCTAACATATAGGAAAACTTTAAAAACAAATATCAGTAATAATTTACCCATACTTAAAATATTAAACTATCAAAAATTAAAATAAAATTTAAATCTGCCAAATAAAATCAATGCATTGACAATCATTAATTTATTGATAGGCATAAAATGTTAATGTTTTTATGCCAATTTTTATATTGAATTTTAGCTAGTTTAGAATCAATTGTTAATGAAAAATACTTAATTACTGTATTTTTTTATTTTCAGTAAAAGAAATACAAAAGCTAGAATTACTGTATATCTGCGCAACTTTTACTAAAAAATCATATCTGGAGCTACACTTTGAGGTTTTGTACGATTCTAGTTGAAAATGATTCCTAATTAATTAGGCTTCAATGCTATAAAGTTTCATTGCAATTGGTTTGGCCAATCAGTACCATTTAGATTTACAAGTTTAACAATTTCATCAGTTGCGGCAGATTTACACTATCTTAGGGAAATTGGAAGTTGAGTGTCTTTCCGATGTCCAAATTGTGCAAACAAGATATTCTTGGAAATCTAAGACATATACATGACTTTTTCAATCAGAATCAGTGAATTTGGAGTTCCTTTGGTCATCCAAAGTGTGCTTGGAATATGCTGATAGTCACTGACGATATAAAAGGAAACTATCTTTGCTTACTAAGATGACATTGATGATTGGATTGCCATGTCATCACACTCCAGCCATGTGTATGAATTTTGCCACATCATATGCAACATGGGAGGTCAAATTATTCTAATTATATTAATTGGAATAATATTTTGAATAAAAGGAATTAGAGTTAGAGACAAATTTGATTCCTAAGGAGATATAGAATGTTTCCTAAATTCTAGTGTGAACATGAGACACAAAATACCCTTTTGTCCTTGAGATGGCCAGCCATAGAGGGGAATTATGGGAGTCTGAGATCATGTATATATTTTATCTCCTATATTCTCTAGGTTTTAGAGGGACTCTAGGGCTAAACTTCTCCTAAACCTTTCCTATAAATACCATGCAACATTGAGAAACAAGACATAATTCACTACTACAATCCTCACAGCCCACACGGCAGCAAATCTCTCACAACCCTCTCTAGCCGCAGCTCTCATTCCCTTTTGCTCCATTCTCACGGGAACAATAGTTTTTTTTGAGGTTTTATATTCAGTTTCTAAAGGTTCTCACATAGAAAAGTTGTGATACACCAAGCCAAGTTCAAGGAGAAATTTGGCTAGCCTTGGAGGAATCAACCTTGTGACTTTGGATCATAGTTTAGAAAAGCCAATAGGATAAGATTAAGGAATAAAATCCAGCAGCCATCAACTTTGGAATTGATTATTTACTCTCATTTTTTTGTTATTTAATCTATGCTGTCTCTTGATTATTTGATGGATATTATAGAGATGATGTGTAACTAAGTGCCTACGAGGACTATGATGTAGCTCTATTATGACTATTTAGTGTTTAATACATATTTGAGTTTGATTCATGTTTAAGGTTAATATTTCATCGTAATTCTTAATACTTCCATGAAAAGATGGATAGATAAAGTATTTATATTGGCTTAGAAATAAGGAATGTAGATATGGATGGGCAATGAAATACATGGTTATAGAAATATTGGATGCCTTAGTGACAACTTTAACAAGATCTTATTGGGTTTGCATGTCTTAGGGCTTAAATTTCGGTATTTAGATTATAGATAATTAAATACCTTGTGCTTTTTATATTAGAATGCATTAAGAAATCAACTTTTAGTCACTTGTGGTTAAATGGGGGTTAACCTATGAATCTATCATGCTTTAAGGCTAAATATGAGTAATAGTGGTGAAGTCATATTCATTGTTTAACAAAACCTTTGAAATACTTGCTTGCTGCCTTGTTCTTAATTTTAATATTGGTTTCTTTTAATTAATGCTTTTCTACTCAAACAACAATCAATCAAAACAATCTCCTTTTACTTTTATTAATTTAGTTAACAATTAATTTATTTTTGAAACTAGAGACATTATTCCTCGTGGAACAGGTTTTGTCTAAGAAATCCACTTTATTACATGCTGATTCGTGCACTTGCGAGTTAATCAAAATTATACCACAACATGTTTTTGGCGCCATTGCCGGGGAATAATTATTTCTAGTTTGGATTTTAAGTTTTTTGTTTATTAAATTACTATTTTTTGTAGTTTAATCTTTTGTTTTTGTTTTTGTGTTGGTTCAGTTTTAGCCATCAAAGAACAACAATTGGGGAGCTTTCTTGGATCCAAAGCAATCAAATTCAAGTTTGAAGAAGGAGGAAATCAAAGTATCTAAGTTTTAATTTTTTTAATATTTGTGTTTTAGGGTTTGTGGTTTGTGAAAAATAGATATATATATATATATATATAAATTTTGTGTCAACTTTTTTTATCTAGCAAGTTTTGTCAGTTTTTATTTGTTTAATTTTTTGATTATAAAAAAAAATCTGAAAACCGATTAAAAAAAATATTTTACCGCACTTTTTGCTTACTGTTTTAATTTGTTTTGCTTACTGATTTAATTTGTTTTAGTTGCTGTTTTGTGTTTGTTTTTGCTTTAGTTTTGTGTTTGTTCTGAACTCAATTTGATTTGCATCTAGTTTTAATTCTTTTGAGTTAGTTAGTTTGTTTAAATTCAATTTTTACTATTAATATTAGTTGCTGTTATTTTCTGTTTTGTGAGTTAATTTACTGTTTTATTTTTTCAGTTTGGTTTGTTTCTTTTGTTTTATGAGTTCTAATTCTGAAATTGAATTTTCAAAGAGAGACTTGAGAAGATTAAGGAGAGAAGGAGTTAGAGAAACCTTATTTAGAAATACCGAAAGTGAAAACAATATGGAAAACCAATGTAACACCTTAGTTCATGAAGTTCCTATTAACCAAGGTTATAGGTCTATTAGGGATTATGCCGCACCTAGAAGGGTTGAGGATATGTCATGTATTAGAAGACCACCTATTGATGCACCTAGCTTTGAGGTCAAACCTAATACCATGTCTATGCTCAACAAATACCAATTTGGAGGGTTACCAAGTGAGGATCCTAACCAACATATATCGAATTTATGTGATGTATGTGAGTTAGTGAAATATAATGGGATTACTAAGGACGCTATCAAACTTAGGTTGTTTCCTTTTACCTTAAGGGATAGAGCCAAGAGTTGGTTACAATCTTTACCCCCTAGAAGTATTGTCACTTGGGATGGCTTAGCCTTTAAGTTTTTGAACAAATTTTTCCCACATATTAAAACCCCCAAGCTTAGGAATGAAATAAGCACTTTTCATCAATTCGATGGAGAGTCTTTGTATGAAGCTTGGCAGAGGCTAAAAAAGCTACTTAGGAAGTGTCCACACCATAGGATGCCTATTTGGAGTCAAGTCCAAACATCTTATAATGAGCTAAATTTTTTAACAAGGAATAATGTGGATGCTGCTGCAGGTGGTGCTTTGCTAAACAAGTCCCAAAAAGATGCATACGACCTATTGGAGGAGATGGCAACCAACAACTCATAATGGGCAAGTGAAAGGAGTCAAAAACTAAAGAAGACCATGGTTGTCCATGAAGATGATAAGATAGACAAACTAAGTTGTCAAGTTGCAATGCTTACAAAGTAACTTGAAACCTTGGGTTCCAACAATTATAATAATATTTCCAATATTTCAAATGTCAATTGTTGTGAATATTGTTGTGGGGATATAACCATGAAAGCATAAATTGCCATTTAGGAAATTTTAATGAAATTAACGATGTGAATTTTGTAGGGAATTTTCAACAAGGCAATAGCAACAACAATCCCTTCTCCAACACTTACAATCTAGGATGGAGAAACCATCCAAATTTTTCATGGAGAGACAACTCAAACACCCAAGGAGGACAACAACAAAAAGGGATCTATCAAGTTCCACCTCAACAACACCAACAATTCTAATCCTTGAATTTTCAAAAAAATTCTCAAACTCAAACTCCACCTTTATCTCATATTCTATACTTGAGCAAGTTATGATTAAAATGAATGAAACTTATAGTGATCTTATGCAGCAAACAAATGCAGCAATAAAGGGATTAGGAATGCAAGTGTGGCAACTTGCTCAAGCTATCAAAAGACCTATGGGCACTCTTCCAAGCCAAACTGAAATCAATCCAAAGGAAGTTGTCCAAGTAGCAGAGTTAAGGAGTGGAAGGGAGTTGGAAGATCCCCCAATCAAAAAGGAGTCCCAAAGTGCTAAAGAAAGAGAAATTCAAGGCAAAACCTAAGCAACCATCTTGGAGGAAAACATAAAAGAAGAATCGGCCAAGGTAGAAAATATTCAAACACTTTTTTAAATTGTGGCTGAAATGGAAGATTGGTTTGAGGAAGAAGATCCAAGTGAAGATATCTGGACTTACAATGAAGACATTGAAGGAAAGATGATACTAAAAATAGAGAAAGTCTCAGAAAAAGAAGAAATCGGTACACAAAGGGAGGTGGTGGCCGAAATAGTGAAAAAATATGCTATGGAGTTAGACAAACTAATTGAAGAAAGTGTTATGGAAAGAATAGGTTCTAATGATATTGGTGAAGATAGTGAAGAGGTAGACATGCCCAAGCATCTTATTTTGGAAGAAGAGACAAGTGAAGGAATAGATGAAACATGTGATGAGTCAAATGAAAGTAGTGCATTTAATGAAGACGACTTTCATCCCATGTATGACCCTAATAAAATGTATAAGGGATACACTTTCTTTGATCAAAATTTTTTTATGGATAAACATAGAGAGATAGAGGCCGAAAGGAAGAGATTAGAAAAAGAGAGGAAAAAGGAAGAAAAAGAAGAGTGCCAAAAGTTTCCAAAGAAACTACCAGATCCAGGAAAATTTACTTTTGATTGCAAAATTAAAAATTTTAATTTTTCTAATGCTTTATGTGATCTTGGTGCTGCCACTAACATTATGCCTTTTCTATTTGCATGAGTTTAGGTTACAAGTGGCTGTGCTCAACCAACGATGATCTTATATTGGACAACCACTCTCATGTCAGAATTAAAGGTATATTAGAAAATGTTCCCATCAATGTAGGATCTCTTGAGTATGTGCTGAATTTTAGAGTCATAAAAATGAAAGATTCTAATGCTTCATTGATCTTTGGTAGGCCTTTATTAGCTATTAGTAGAACTAGAATTAATTTAGAGAAGAAAACTTTGGAACTACTAAGTGAAGATGGCATAACTAAGGAAATTTTTTATATGGATAAATCTTCTCTAATAAAAAGAGAAGGTAAAGAAAAAATGACTAAAAATGTGGAAGATAAAGGGAGGTTTGAGATAACTTGCATCATTGGTAGAACTGAATTATCTAATTGCTTATGTGATTTGGGTGCTTCTAATAATGTTATAGATAATACTATTGCAAGGAAACTAGGTTTGAAATTGACACCTACGACTTTGACGGTAAATATGGCTGACCAAAGCTACATTCATTATTTAGGGATGGCCATGAAGATTAGAGTGGAGGTTGGCATGTTTTCTTTCTTAGTAGACTTTGTGGTATTTCATGAAAGCAATGGAATTATTTTAGGACACTCATTTTTAGCTACAAGCAAGGCCAAAATTGATGTTTGCAAGGGTACACTAAAGTTAAGACATGATTCTAGAATTGAAAAGTTTTACATATATGAACCAATGAAGTCTAAAAGACTCAAATTTTCAAGAGAGAAATCATCTTTGGGAATGCAAGATGATGGAGGCAATTCAAGGAAGAAACCAAGATGAGCTCCACAAGAAAGTCAAGCTAAAGACTTGAAACAAACGCTTTTTGGGAGGCAACCCAAAGTTTAAAAGTATTTATTTATTTTTTTTAATTTCTTTTTAGTTGTTTTTGTTTTGTGTTTTTAGGTGTCAAAGGAGAAAAAATCAAAGGGGAAGCATAACATGAATGATTGGTCAAGGGAGCTTTATGAGCCTAAAAATTTGCAATTTCATTGCATTTTATCAAATGGGGGAGCTTTCTTAACCCTTACTTTTTATTATGTTTATTTTCTTTGTTATGAACATCGAGGACTGTGTTCATCTTAATTTGGAGGTGGTTCTCTTTGTTTGAAGTTTTTCTTCTTTAGTTTTTAAATTCTTAGTTTAGTTTTAAGTTGCTGAAATTTTTTTATTTTTGGTGTTTTTAATATTTTAATGAGCCTATGATAAAAATATGATTGTGGATAAATTGATTCTTAGGTAGTGGAAATGTTTTTGTGTATTCCCTAATGCCTAAAGTTAAGTTCACATGTTATTACTTTCATAATTATTTTGAGCACTTTATTAAATATGCATGACTTTGAATGTATTTTGGAGAATGTTTGCATTAATTTACAGTGATTATTTTTGTGAACTCTAGAACTTGCATAATTATTGCTTGAGACAAAATCCTAGAGAGATCCATTACTTTGAATATGATTTAGGCCATTTTTGTTTTGAGATTGAGCATTTTAGGCCTTCCTTTGAAATATTTATCCATTAGTACCTTATTTAAGCCATTTTTAGGATGCGTAATTGATTGCATATTAGAGCCTTTTTATTATTTTTACCACATTGACTTACCTTTTTATGCCTAAATATATTTTTCCTACCCTTTACACATTTATCAAAGAGAGCTTGTTAAAATTGATATATGCTTATAAATTTGTATTTGGTGGAGTGAAGTAGAAGATAATTTGGGGGTGATTGATGTTGGTAAAAACATGGCTATTATGTATCTTTGATGTTGAAAAAGAAGTTTGAGCAATGTATGAAAATGTTCAATTTGGGGGTTAGAAGGAAAAAGTTGAAAAGAAAAAAGAAATTAGAAAAAGGTGAAAAAGGAGTTAAAAGAAAAAAAAAAAAAAAAAAAGAGCAATGTTTTGTGAAGTTTGAAGGAAGGGAAGAAGAAACGTGTCTTTGAAATGAGAAAACAAAAGGTTTTATAAGCATATTAGTCATAAGTTTTCTTTCTTTGATTTTTTTTTTTTCGGTCCTTTTCTTTCTTCTAACCTATTACCTTTTAGCCTTTACATTACAAGCTTATAAAGCCATATTGATTCAAGGTAATGCATTGATCTACATTAGTGGAGAGCTATTTAATTATGTTGAGCATATGGTAGTTCATATATTTGTTTTCAAACTCTATTTAATGTAGATTTATTCAAGTGCATGACATTGAATGTATTATTTGATTTTCACTTGAAAGTAATGATTGTGTTGAATAGAAGATAACGTGTTGAGATTCATGATCACTTGGAAATTACCTTTGAATTAATATGATTATGCAATCTTTGAGGCAACCACATCAAGGTATTTGGTTTTTATAGGAGTTAGTGTTTTTAGTTCTTTCTTTGCTAGGGACTAGAAAAGTTCAATTTCGAGGTATTTGATAGGCATAAAATGTTAATGTTTTATGCCACTTTTTATATTGAATTTTAGCTAGTTCATAATTAATTGTTAATGAAAAGTACTTAATTACTATATTTTTCTATTTTCAGTCAAAGAAAGACAAAAGCTAGAATTACGGTATTTATGCGCAACCTTTATTGAGAAAATAATATTTGGAGCTACACTTTAAGGTTTTGTGAGATTCTAGCTGTAAATGATTCATAATTCACTAGGCTTCAAAGCTGTAAAGTTTTATTGCAATTGATTTGGCCAATCAGTACCAATTTGATTTACAAGTTCAACAATTTCATTAGTTGCGGCAGATTTATACTATCTTAGGGAAATTAGAATTTGATTGTCTTCCCGATGTTCGAATTGTGCAAACAATATATTTATTTGGTCATTCAAAGTATGCTTGGAATATACTAACGGTCACTGGCGATATAAAAGGAAACTATCTTTGCTTACTAGGATGACATTGATGATTGGATTTCCATGTCATCAAACTCCAGCCATGTGTACGAATTTCGCCACATCATATGCCACATGGGAGGTTAGATTATTCTAATTATATTAATTGGGATAATATTTAGAATAAAATGAATTATGGGAGTTAGAGATCATGTATATTTTATCTCCTATGTTCTCTAGGTTTTAGAGGGACTCTAAAGCTAAAATTCTCCTAAACCTCTCCTATAAATACCATGCAACATTGAGAAACAATAAATAATTCACTACTACCATCCTCACAGCCCACACGACTGAAGCTTTCTCACAACCCTCTCCAGCCGTAGCTCTCATTCCCTTTTTCTCCATTCTCATGGCAACAATAGTTTTTTTGAGGTTTTATATTCAGTTTCTAAAGGTTCTCACATAGAAAAGTTGTGATACACCAAGCCAAGTTCAAGGAGAAATTTGGCCAGCCTTGGAGGAATCAACCTTATGACTTTGGATCATAGTTTGGAAAAGCCAATAGGAGAAGATTAAGGAATAAAATCCAACAGCCATCGACTTTGGAATTGATTCTTTACTTTTATTCTTTTTGTTATTTAATCTATGGTGTCTCTTGATTATTTGATGGATATTGTAGAGATGATGTGTGACTACACTACGCCAAAAACCTTAATCGGCGACACTAAATGCGCGACGAAGCAAAAAATTTGCGTCGCGATAAACTAATGGCGACACAAACTTAGTGCATCGTCTTTATTTGAACAAAATAGCGACACAAACACGTCGCTAAAATGTGCGTGAAATCATCTATCATGACGCGCGATCGAAAGACGTCGGGAAAAATTTGGCGCGAAGCATATTCGGCTACACAAATTCGGCAAGTGTCGCGAAAAATAAGCGCGCCAAATA
>QANX01002825.1:0-17130 GCA_003254975.1 Ochetophila trinervis | reverse complement strand
AGAAAAAAGAAGAAGGTAAGATTCATCCTCAGAGAATAGGACAAAAAAAAAAGCATGACAGGGACATAAACAACTGAGAAAATGACGACTAGAAATAAATATCTGAGAAAGCTTACAAAACAATGCACAAAAACCTTTCCAGCTGAAAGCATTGCACAACCAAATTGCATTGGACTTGAGAATTCGGATTGTGCACCTGTAAATGAACTAAAAGCCACTCCATGAACCTTCACAAATGAATCTAAATTTCCATGAATATCTCACATGGGGTATGAATTTAGTAACTCATGGACAAGTAATGTTCCAAATCCTGCTAATTAACTCATGCTAATTAATTATAGTAACTCATGGACAAAAATGTTCCAACTCATGCTAATTATTCAATTTTTAAAACTTTCTAGTAATTGAGGAGAAAGGAAGAAAATAATTAAATAAATAGATATTCACATTTCTTTATAGGTTATCGATATTATATTCGTATCATTCAAAATCAATGCTTCACTGAATTCATTCAAAATCTATAAAATGGAGCCAAAATAAAAAGAACAGTTTAAAAAGAAAAATTCTGGATAAAGACATCAATTAGGAGTCAGCATTTTTTTTAAACAGGAATTTACATTTATTCAGATCTTAATTTTTAAAAGTTAAGAGTATGAGAGAATTTATCCTACAAAATGCGAATATAAAGAAGCATTACCCTTTACCACTTCAAAAATTGTGTTGTACAGTCTCAAAAACTTGCTGTGCTTCCATTTCTGCAACTATCTCTTCAAAAAAACCAACGATGGAATCCAACAACTATGCACTGATTTACAGCTAGTTATGATTTGTTCAGCAACCTATTCTTAAGGGTTTCATGTCATTTATGCGGCAGCTAAAATCAGATACAAAATGTCTAGAATTGAGAATCCATGTTCTACACCTTGAAATGAATCTAGAAAATGTCAAACCATAGGCCCTCCATGAAACAAACGAATCTAATTTCCATGAATATCACCTAATTATTCACTTCCCTCATGGACATGCGATGTTACAACTCATACTAATTATTCATTTCTTTCAACTTTCTAGTACTTGAAGAGAAAGAAAGAAAATCTATATATATTGAACATTTTTTTTTATAGGTTATAACTGTTATATCATTGAAAATCAATACCTTGTAGAAGAACTGTTTAAAAACAAGAATTCTGGATAAAGGCATTAATTAGGAGTTACTTTTCTTTATCACTATTACATTTATGCATATCTTAATTTTTAAAAAGTAAAGTATGAAAAATTTCTCCAATAAATATGGAATATAAAGAAGCACAACGTCTACAAAAAAAAAAATAGCTTGCACTTGCATTGCTGTAGCTTCCATTCCTTCTACATAAGCCAAATAGATAGTTTATCCCACCCTACAAAAACCCATCAAAATATCAGGCTGAGAAAACTAACCCATCAAAATATATGGTTGAGGAAACTAACTCATATCTTAAGTGACCTAAAAAGCCATATCTTCAAAACCAAGATAGCCCATCAGCAGATTGACCCACCGGTTAATTAGCAATCAAAACTATCCAACGCAGACCTAATTGCAACAAATAACGAATACCCATTAGCCAAGAACCCTGAAAGTTTCAGAATAACACCTGGATTCCTAAGGCTAGTGGATATTTTCATTCCATAAATCCTCTGTTTGATTGCCTAGAAAATCATTAAAAAAACAACAAACCAACTTCTATTAACCTATCAAACTTAAACCCCACAAATTATAAAGAATAAGAATCCCTCAAAACCTAAAAATTTCAAGAATTGTGAATGCATAAAATTTCCAAACAGAGCAAATGAATGTGTGAAATCTACCAGAAAATGAAAAGAATACCTTCGGTGCCAGAGATTCAACTGCGAATGGGAGTGAGATCAGTAAGCTAGAAAGTCAAGAATTCTAACAACGAATGCCAGAGATACCACCGATCAGAGTGAGATCAGCAAGCGAGAGAGCCAGGAGAACGGCGTTGAAAAATTGAAAACTGAAAAGAGAATCTTCAAAACAAAGCCACTGAAGAAATAGGGGTTTCGTTTGCGCATCATTTGGAGTCAAACCCTGAAGGTGTTTTAAGCAAACCTGGATCAAATGTGATTGGGGGAGGAGGGGAAAGGCTGGGTATTATTTTCCAGGCCTTGGATCAGCTCGCAGTCGCCGGATGTGGGCAGATATATGGCGAAAGGCTTAAGTTGCGAGGGTTCATTAGGGAGCTTGTCTGATTAGGTAGAGGGGAGAGGGAAGAAAAGGGAGAGAGGGATGGGGAAATAGGGAAGACGAATGGATTTTGATTTCCATCACAGTGATTTCCGTCACAAAAAGTATTTTTTTTAGAGCAATAGTGACAGGATAATAACCGACACAGAAATAAAAAATAATTTTTTTAATATTTTTGGAAGGCAATTAGTGACAACATTTGTCATTTTACGTCACTAAATTCAAACAAAAATTCAAATTTTATTCCCGCGCAGCTGAATTCGTGACGGCAAAAAGTTTGTCACAAATAATGAAAAATGAATCCACAATTATGACGGAGTTTGAAATTTCTGACACAGAAAACTGTATTTTGTGACAGATACACAAAAAATCAATATTTTTTATAGTGGAGGTGTAGATAAAGATAGAGTTTTATTATCTTGTAAATCACTGAGCACCTTCTCTCTTTTATTAGCTCATGTGATAATAGTAGGGGTGGGCGTGGTCTGGTTTTTTATAAAAATTCAGACCAAACTATAGATGGCGGTTTAGCTTAACAACAAACCAAACCAAACCATTAAGATCATTCAAACCAAACCATTCATAAACGGTTTAGTCTGGTTTGGTTTAACGGTTTAGACTGCGACATTTAATTTTATAGTCCAAAATAACTGCAAGACTAAAATTTAATTTTGTAGTTCAAAATTTAAACTAATTTTAATACTACAATACTAAATTCAAATTAAAAATATTACAATTCAAAATCTAAATTAAAACAATGTATTACAATCCAAACTAAAAATTAACAATTAAAAATATATATTAGTTATATATATTATTAATAATAAAAAAATATTATAAATGTATATAATATTAAGTGCGGTTTGCGATTTGGTCTGGTCCAAAAATTATCCAAACCGCAAACCAAACCATTAATGGCGGTTTTTTAACATAGTAAACCAAACCAAACCATTATCTTCTACAAACCAAACCAAACCGAACCAAAAGCAACGGTTTAGTTCGGTTTGAACGATTTGGTTCGGTTTTGCCCACCCCTAGATAATAGTCATCATTACAAAGAAGTAGGTAACTGACTTTACATGTACTTCTATATATACTTTGCATATGTGAAAATAATAAATAGTCAATTCTTTATATTTACGTAAGTATAGCTTTCCTTTACACGGTATCAGAGTCATTCCTATAATAAACATGTCGATTACTGCTAATGATTGACTGCTTGATCAAATTAGTCTTTCAAAATTTTACTCTCCCTTTCAAGCTCATAGCCGAAAATTACACACTCTAGAAATCTCAAATTCTCCCAGCCATTATAGGAGGGAATCTTGAAGGGTTTATCAATGGACAAATACAAGAACATGATATGGAAGTACTTGCACAAAGTGAGACTAACAAAGAAGCATATTCTAGCACTAGTCAATTAGTTCTTCTACCAAATCCGTTGTATTCACTTTGGCATAGGATTGATCATGAGTTGAAGGGGGGATTCTTTCTTCTATCACACCTGAAGTTCATTCACAAGTAATAATTTTGAAAACTTCTTATCAATTGTGGATGTCACTAGGAAAGCTTTTTGGCAGTCAATCTCGAGCCAAACTTATGCAACTCAAGCAACAACTTCAAACTATAAAGAAAGGAGCTCTATCTATGCGAGAATATTTTTCCAAAGTTAAAGATATTGTAGACAATCTTGCTATGGCCTACAGCCCCGTGTCAAATGATGATTTTGTAATGCAATTACATCAAGGTATACCCCTGGAATATGATCCAGTGATTGCAAATATTAACTCTTTATCTACATCATTAGGTGTAGAAGATGTTTTTGCTCTTTTGCTTAGCTAGGAAATGAGGATACAAACCATGACTGCTGAACCCATTCCCGCTGTTCATGCTGCGAAAACTCTAAGGAAAACCAACAACCTCAATATGTCTCAATCTTTCAATGAACCAATCCACACTTATCCTTCCAGAGGTAATAACAACTTCGGTGGTAGAGGACGCGACAGAGGAAAGAGATCTGGATCAAGGTGCTATCATCATTTTGACAGAAATTTTAAACCAGCCAAAACCAACAATACAAATGCTTTTTACACTTCTCTAGATGTTGTAGTTGTTCCCGAGTGGTTGTTTGACAGCAAAGCCATAAATCATATTACCAATTATCAAGGTAATATATCGGCGGAGACAAGCTATTGGTGCAAATGGTCAAGGTCTGTCTATTTTAAAAACTGGTTCTTCTTATATGAATTCTAGCCATGGAAAATTACAATTGAAAAATATGTTACATGTTCCTTCAATCACAAAAAATTTGTTGAGTATATTCCAGTTAACATCTGATAACAATATTATAGTTGAATTTGATGCGTGTTTTGTTTATGTGAATGACAAGGTTTCGAAGACACTATTGCTTCGGAAAACTCTTAAGAATGGATTGTACCGGGTATTCTTACCACCTTCAAGCCGTTCATCTTCCATTTCAAATAAATCATCTACACTGCCTACTGTTGCACCTATTCAATCTTTTAATTATGTTTTATCTTTAAAAAAATTGTGGCATTATCGTCCCTAGCTTAGAAATTTTACATTCTGTTTCAAGGCAATGTAAAAAAATTTCAGTTTCTATGTATGATGTTAATTTTTGTTCTTTATGTCAATTAGGAAAGCATCATCGTTTATTTCATCCACCATCACTTCCAAAAGTCATGCTCCTTTAAATTTAATTTTTTCTTATATGTGGGGTGGGTCCAGCTCCTGTTTTATTTAATGATGGATACATATATTATGTCTTATTTGAAGATAATTTTTCAAGATATTCATGGATTTATCCAATGAAATTAAAATCTAAAGTAACAACAATTTTTTAAAATTTTTAAGAAATGATGGAAAACCTTTTTCAAAGAAAAATTAAAGTATTTCAGTCTAATTGAGGCGGTGAATATTGACCATTGGCAAAAAAATTTCCACAATATGTATAATTTTTCAACATCCATGCCCTCACACACACAATCAAAATGGAAAAATTGAATGAAAACATAGGCATATTACTGAAATGGCACTAACTTTACTTGCTCAAAGCAACCTACCGTTTTCTTTTTGGTGGAATGCTTGTGCCACTGCTATGTTTTTAATTAATAGATTGCCAACAAAAATTCTCAATTTTTGTCACCTTGTCAGCTACTTTTTAAAGAAAAAAAAATTGATTATACGTTTCTAAAAGCTTTTGGCTGTGCGTGTTATCCCTTTTTAAGGCCTTATCAGAAAAATAAGTTTTCATTCCATACTGAAAAGTGCATATTCTTAGGCTATAGCAGTTATCATAAATGATATATATGTTTAAGTTTGTCCACTGGTAAAAATTATGCTAGTGCTAATGTGATTTTTAATGAATTGTCCTATCCTTATTATGATAAAACAGTTGGGTCTCACATAATAGGTAGCTCTCCGCCACTTAACTTTACAAAGAGTGGTCTCTTTCAATCTCCAACATCCACGCCTAAGGTACAATCGGCTGCAAGAGTTCCAATAGCATTAGACTTCATGCCACAGTCCAGTACACCTACACAAAATATTATCCAAATTTCTTCTTCACAATTGTCAGATGAAAACTCTACTCTACGTCCATCTACTTTGACTCCACATGCACCTACTACACCATGCCACCTACTCCACCCATCAAAGCCTACTACACCTTTTACTATTTCTAAATCAACACCTAATGGACCGGACCTTGTTTCCTCATCCACTCACCAACCCATACATTTTTCCTCCACTCATCAAGACATACAAAACTCTGTCCCTTTTTCACCCGACCGAGAATCTAATGCTTCTCCTATCCCACGTGTTGATTCAACTACATCGGGCCTCAAAAATCCTGCTAATCCTCCCGTGCATGACTCAATGAATACATATCCCATGGTCACTTGTTCAAAAACTGGTATCACAAAGAAAAAAAAATTATTGCACAACCGGCTCTATTCTTCATGAGGAACCAAAGACAGCTAAAGAAGCACTACAATCACCTCCATGGAAGCAAGCAATGGTTGAAGAATTCTCTGCTCTACTCAAGAACAACATTTGGAACTTAGTCTCCCAGCAGCCGAACATGAACATTGTTGGAAATCGATGGGTTTTTAAGCTGAAATGAAATTCATATGGTTTTGTAAATAGATATAAAGCATGCTTACTGGCCAAAGGTTTTCATCAACATCGAGATATTGATTACGCTGAAACATATAGCCCCGTTGTTAAGCCATCAACAATCCGGATCATTCTTTCTCTTGCCATTTCCTTTGGCTAGCCACTCCGGCAGATTGACAAAATGACTAGGAAAATCGGGGTTAAAGTTAGTTTCACAAAGCAAAACCTCTCGAAACCTCACTAACAATATTGATTTCCTGCCTAAAAATGCACTCTTGACTTCTCTTTCTTTTGCATTAAAACTCTTTTTCTTTTCACTTTTCTCAATTGCACTTTCCTCTTTATTTTTCTTACTAGTGCAATCACTAATCATTGGGCCTTTATTTATATTATTTTCACTCTTTGCCTCTTTACACTCAATTCTTTTATTTGCCTCACTTCCCAAATCCCTATGTGAACCTTTGGATAGTTTCAATGGTTCAAGATACACCTCTTTTCAAGACAAAGGTGCAAGTGTGACTTTCATTTGGTGTAGCTCCTGGTAATAACAAGATGGCACAAATATTCTTCTCATCACCCTCTTCATCTCACCCTAAGTTGCAATTGGATCTTCACCATATCTCCTCATAGTCTGCAATAATTATTCCCACCAAACCAAAGCATAATCGGTAAACTCTACAACGACGAGTCTTACCTTTTTCTCATCCGAGTAGTTGTGGCAAGCGAAAATTAGCTCAACATTGCTTTCCCATTCCAAATATGCCTCAACGTCATGTCTTCCCTTGAATGGTGGTATTTGCATCCTTATGGAACTTATGTTGTTGTCCCTCCTTACTCTTGGCTCATGTCTCCTAGTTCTTGGTTCTTCCCTCCTTAAACGTCTCCTCATGGAATGATTTGAGACTTTATCATCCTAGGAACCCGATGGCTCTATACCTCTAGCTCGCGAACCATCTCTCATTGGGTTATTTGTGGCGGTCATAAGACTTTATTTACCTTATCATTTAGCTCATCCATCCTCTTGTTGAATCTCTTAAATTCTCCTGCGAAGGTCTTGTAAAAGAGCTTCATGTCCTGTGTCATCTCATTTTTAGCTCCTCCTCGGAATGAGCAGCTTCTTTTCCTTCTTTTTTTGACATCTTAAAATCTACAAGACAATACTAGTAAAAGAAAATCCTTACTTCTCTCCCTCATGTGTTTCGCACAATTTTGGCTTTTACCTTCGATGTGCTCACCACTCAAGCCTTTTACCACTCACAATCTCTTTAATCAAGTTGCACTTTAGAGTTAAACATAGCAAATCAAAGCAAGAAAAAAACAAAAAGCAATTATCACAATCTCAAAACCTAACTAAAAAAGAGAAAATAGATAAAAAATAAAAAATAAATAAAAAAAGCAAAAATAATAACTAGAGTAATGGAAAACAAAGATTACCCTAACTAAGAAGGAAAAAAAAAATTCGGATTTGTTTTTTTAGTTATTTTTTAGAGGATTAGCAAACAGCCCTTCCAGGTGCGATCCCAACGCCTGCTGTAACGATTTTTTATTTATTTATTTATTTTTTACTTCTTCTCTTTTTGAATAAAACAAAATTTCAAATCAACAAGATAAAAATAAGACGCGCGTATCAAACACAACCTTTTTTTTTCCTTTTTTTAAGGGAAACAAAGTATTAAGAATGAAGAACACACAAAAAAAATTGAAAACAAAGATAGTTAGGTACTTATCTCAACCAATGATCTGATACCAATTGATGCGGAACCCTAAGATTAAAGAATCTGAAACTCTAAAACACACAAGAAATATTGAATAATAATTGAACACAAAAACCCGTCCTACCAAACCCTTAGATAACTTGTATCTAGAAACATGGATTACAATGCTAGGGAAAGAGAAGAACAATCGCCACAAAGTATTTCTACTTTGATAAGAGAATTCAACTCCTAATGCTGCAAGAAGAATAAATTGATTCCTCACATTGCTAGAACACTCCTGGGAGTAATAAGAAAATTAATTATTTCAATTGATTAAAATCTAAAATCTCTATAATCTCTTATAAAGGAATTGGTCCCCTTTTATATAAGGATTAGGGTTAGATCAAGAATCAATTTAAATCATTAAATATTAAGAAAGTAATTGTAAGGCTAAAAACTAACCCTAAATAAATAAAATACGGAAATAGCAACTATTACAAAACTACCATTATAATCCAAAAATAGCTAAAATTATGAAATTGCCATTATAAAATGCTTATTTTTAAAATGACGATGTTTCATCTCTGCAACTCCCGAGCATCATTACCACATTCATCCCTTGCTTGGACATCATGCTTAAATCATCATTAGGCCTCAGAAATATGTTCAAATTATTTGGAAACTTGAATAGATCTTTATCCATAATTCTTTTCACAAGTCCAAATATTTCCGCTTTGATCTTCTTAGCTCGAGAACGCGTCACTAGTCCACCAGGTAAGATGATGTCATCATCTTTTGCCCCAGTGCTATAATATGGCTCTATGATGCCCACATCATTCCATCCCTCTTCAAAAAGATTCGTCATCGAATCTTCATCCATATCAAAAAGAGAAATATCAGAAATCTTGAAAGTAGCGGACTCATTGTACTCAGCCTAAAAGGCAATTTTGTATTCATTGTCATTGACTTTTTCAAGCACTTGAAACGATCCATTGCCTCTAGCATCCCACTTAGATTTTCTTTTGTTAGGAAACCTTTCTTTCCTCATGTGTACCCAAACCCAATCTCCTTGTTCGAATATCCTCCACGTGTCATCCCAGAAAACTTTCCAACAGGGACTCAAAAATTCCACATCCCTTTCATACTTAATAATTATAGGCACTCCACACAATTTTCACTACGCCAAAAACCCTAATAGGCGACGCAAAACTAGCGTCGCTAGTTGTAAACGGCGACGTAAATTCATGTGTCGCGGAAAGGGGAGTCGCCGAAAGTAAAAAAACATTCGCGACGTCTAAAGTGCGTCGCCGTAAAATAAGGATTAAGGCGACGCTCAGCGTCGCTGATAACGGTTATACATTCGCGACGAAAGTGTCGCAGTATCTTCATCAAATCGGCGACGCAAGTGTCTCCGTTTCTCATTGTTTACGCGCACTTTTGGCCTAGAATCGGAGACGCGAGCGTCGCCTTTTCTCCTAGAATCGGAGACGCTGGCGTCGCTTGTTCTCCTAGAATCGGAGACACTCGCGTCGCCTTTTCTCCTAGAATCGAAGACGCTCGCGTCGCCTTTTCTCCTAGAATCGGAGACGCTGGCGTCGCCTTTTCTCCTACAATCGGAGACGCTCGAGTCGCCTTTTCTCCTAGAATCAGAGATGCTGGTGTCGCCTTTTCTCCTACAAACGGAGACGCTCGCGTCGCCTTTTCTAGGATTTTCCGTTGCCTTTTCTCCTAGAATCGGAGACGCTGGTGTCGCCTTTTATCTTATAATAGAGACGCGCGCGTCGCCTATTTTCTTAACCATTTTTCGCAAAAATTATTTGGCGTTGATATAATTTTTTGGCGACAAAATTTGTCACTAATTAGACAATTGTTTTAAAACCGCAGCAAATCCGTATTTAAGACGTCGCCGGATAATTCAAATATATTTTTACTGACTAATAAAACGATTTTTTAAATCTTATTTGAATATTTTATAAAAGAAATTTAAATGAATAAATAAAAATAATTAAAGTTAAACAAATTTAAATGGAATTATGTNAAAAAAAAGCAAAAATAATAACTAGAGTAATGGAAAACAAAGATTACCCTAACTAAGAAGGAAAAAAAAAATTCGGATTTGTTTTTTTAGTTATTTTTTAGAGGATTAGCAAACAGCCCTTCCAGGTGCGATCCCAACGCCTGCTGTAACGATTTTTTATTTATTTATTTATTTTTTACTTCTTCTCTTTTTGAATAAAACAAAATTTCAAATCAACAAGATAAAAATAAGACGCGCGTATCAAACACAACCTTTTTTTTTCCTTTTTTTAAGGGAAACAAAGTATTAAGAATGAAGAACACACAAAAAAAATTGAAAACAAAGATAGTTAGGTACTTATCTCAACCAATGATCTGATACCAATTGATGCGGAACCCTAAGATTAAAGAATCTGAAACTCTAAAACACACAAGAAATATTGAACAATAATTGAAAACAAAAACCCGTCCTACCAAACCCTTAGATAACTTGTATCTAAAAACATGGATTACAATGCTAGGGAAAGAGAAGAACAATCGCCACAAAGTATTTCTACTTTGATAAGAGAATTCAACTCCTAATGCTGCAAGAAGAATAAATTGATTCCTCACATTGCTAGAACACTCCTGGGAGTAATAAGAAAATTAATTATTTCAATTGATTAAAATTTAAAATCTCTATAATCTCTTATAAAGGAATTGATCCCCTTTTATATAAGGATTAGGGTTAGATCAAGAATCAATTTAAATCATTAAATATTAAGAAAGTAATTGTAAGGCTAAAAACTAACCCTAAATAAATAAAATACGGAAATAGCAACTATTACAAAACTACCATTATAATCCAAAAATAGCTAAAATTATGAAATTGCCATTATAAAATGCTTATTTTTAAAATGACGATGTTTCATCTCTGCAACTCCCGAGCATCATTACCACATTCATCCCTTGCTTGGACATCATGCTTAAATCATCATTAGGTCTCAGAAATATGTTCAAATTATTTGGAAACTTGAATAGATCTTTATCCATAATTCTTTTCACAAGTCCAAATATTTCCGCTTTGATCTTCTTAGCTCGAGAACGCGTCACTAGTCCACCAGGTAAGATGATGTCATCATCTTTTGCCCCAGTGCTATAATATGGCTCTATGATGCCCACATCATTCCATCCCTCTTCAAAAAGATTCGTCCTCAAATCTCCATCCATATCAAAAAGAGAAATATCAGAAATATTGAAAGTAGCGGACTCATTGTACTCAGCCTAAAAGGCGATTTTGTATTCCTTGTCATTGACTTTTTCAAGCACTTGAAACGGTCCATTGCCTCTAGCATCCCACTTAGATTTTCTTTTGTTATGAAACCTTTCTTTCCTCATGTGTACCCAAACCCAATCTCTTTGTTCAAATATCATCCACGTGTCATCCCATAAAACTTTCCAACAGGGACTCAAAAATTCCACGTCCCTTTCATACTTAATAATTATAGGCACTCCACGCAATTTTGATTTCTCATTAAAGTCCTGCAATAAAGAGACAAAATGACTAGGCAAATCGAGGTTAAGGGTAGTTTCACAAAGCAAAATCTCTTGAAACCTCACTAACAATATTGCTTTCTTGCCTAAAAATGCACTTTTGACTTCTCTTTCTTTTGCATTAAAACTCTTTTTCTTTTCACTCTTCTCACTTTTCTCAATTGCACTTTCCTCTTTATTTTTCTTACTAGTGCAGTCACTCACCATTGGGCCTTTATTTATATTATTTTCACTCTTTGCTTCTTTACACTCAATTATTTTATTTGCCTCACTTCCCAAATCCCTATGTGAACCTTTGGATAGTTTTAATGGTTCAAGATACACATATTTTGGAGACAAAGGTGCAAATGTGACTTTCATTTGGTGTAGTTCCTAGTAATAAGAAGATGGAACAAATCTTCTTCTCATCACCCTCTTCATCTCGCCCTAAGTTGCAATTAGATCTTCACCATATCTCTTCATAGTCTGCAATAATTGTTCCCACCAAACCAAAGCATAATCGGTAAACTCTACAACGGTGAGTCTTACCTTCTTCTCATCCAAGTAGTTGTGGCAAGCGAAAATTAGCTTAACATTGCTCTCCCACTCCAAATATGCCTCAACGTCATGTCTTCCCTTGGATGGTGGTATTCAACCTTATGGAACTTATGTTGTTGTCCCTTCTTTCTCTCTGCTCATGTCTCCTAGCCCTTGGTTCCTCCATCCTTGGATGTCTTCTCATGGAATGATTTGAGACTTCATCATCCTAGGAACCCAATGGCTCTATACCTCTAGCTAGCAAACCATCTCTCCTTGGGTTATTTGTGGAGGTCATAAAGACCTGATTGAGCAGTTTAGCTCATCCATCTTCTTGTTGAACCTCTGAAATTATCTTGCGAAGGCCTTGTAAAATAGCTTCATGTCCTGTGTCATCTCATTTTCGAGCTCTTCCTCAGAATGAGCAGTTTCTTTTCCTTCTCTTATTGACATCTTAATTTCTACTAGACAAGATTAGTAAAAGAAAATTCTTACTTCTCTCCCTCACGTGTTTCACACAATTTTGGCTTTTACCCTCAATGTGCTCACCACTCAAGCCTTTTACCACTCACACTCTCTTGAATCAAGTTGCACTTTAGAGTTAAACACAACAAATCAAAGCAAGAAAAAAACAAAAAGCAATTATCACAATCTCAAAACCTAACTAAAAAAAAAAGAAAATAGATAAAAAAAAAACAAAAATAATAACTAAAGTAATGGAAAGTAAAGTTTACCCTAACCAAGAAGAAAAAAAAAATCGGATATATATATTTTTTTCGTAAGAGGCTTAGCAAACAACCCCTTCCAGGTGCGACCCCCACGCCTGCTGTAACGATTTTTTATTTATTTATTTTCTTCTTACTTCTTCTCTTTTTGAATAAAAAAAATCTCAAATCAACAGGATAAAAATAAGATGCGCAGATCAAACACAACCTTTTTTTTTTCTTTTTTTTTAAGGGAAACAAAGTATTATGAACAAAGAACACAAAAAAAAATTGAAAACAAAGATAGATAGGTACTTATCTCAACCAATGCTCTGATACCAATTGATTCGGAACCCCAAGATTAAAGAATTTGAAACCTCAAAACACACAAGAAATATTGAATAATAATTGGAAACAAGAACCCGCCCTACCAAACTCTTTGATAATGAGCTTTCTGATGCGGAACCCCAAGATTAAAGAATCTGAAACCTCAAAACACACAAGAAATATTGAACAATAATTGGAAACAAGAACCTGCCTTATCAAACCCTTAGTTAACTTGTATATAAAACGTGGATTAGAAGGCTAGGGAAAGAGAAGAACAATCGCCACAAAGTATTTCTACTTTGATAAGAGAATTCAACTCCTAATGCAACAAGAAGAAGAAATTGATTCCTCACCTTGCAAGGACACTCTGGGAGCAATAAGAAAATTTATTTTTTTCAATTGATTAAAATCTGAAATCTATAATATCTCTTACAAAGGAATTGATCCCCCTTTATATAAGGATTAGGGTTAGATCAATAATCAATCTAAACCATTAAATATTAAGAAAGTAATCATAAGGCTAAAAACTAATCCTAAATAAATAAAATATGAAAATAGTAAAATTACAAAACTGCCATTATAATCCAAAAATAGCTAAATTACAAAACTACCATTATAATTCGAAAATAGATAAAATTACGAAACTGCCATTATATGATGTTTATTTTTAAAATGGAGTTGTTTCGTCTCTGCAACTCCCAAGCATCATTACCACCTTCATCAAAGGAATTGATCCCCCATTATATAAGGATTAGGGTTAGATCAATAATCAATCTAAACCATTAAATATTAAGAAAGTAATCATAAGGCTAAAAACTAATCCTAAATAAATAAAATATGAAAATAGTAAAATTACAAAACTGCCATTATAATCCAAAAATAGCTAAATTACAAAACTACCATTATAATCCGAAAATAGATAAAATTACGAAACTGCCATTATATGATGTTTATTTTTAAAATGGCGTTGTTTCGTCTCTGCAACTCCCAAGCATCATTACCACCTTCATCCCTTGCTTGGACATCATGCTTAAATTATCCTCTTTTGCTCCAATGCTAGAATATGGCTCTATGATGCCCGCAACACTTTCACTGACAAATACATATAAATTATACCTTGGTTTGAGACTTTTATCAAAGCAGTATTTTAGTACCTTGTAGCTTTACTTTGGAAAATCACTATGCATGTCAAACGAACCTGCCTTGGTAATATGCCCTTTACGGACACCACGAGCACCGACCACAATGCCACCCTACATAGGAAAACCTTTCAACTTAGACAACTTAGCTAAAACTATCACTAGAATTATCCTCCAATGGTGGCACCTCGTTATCACTGATGCGGAACCCCAAGATTAAAGAATCCGAAACCCCAAACACACAAGAAATATTGAACAGTAATTGGAAAACAAGAACCCGCCCTACCAAACCCTTAGATAACTTGTATCTAAAAACGTGGATTAGAAGGCTAGGGAAAGAGAAGAATAATCGCCACAAAGTATTTCTACTTTGATAAGATAATTCAACTCCTAATGCAACAAGAAGAAGAAATTGATTCCTCACCTTGCAAGAACACTCCTGGGAGCAATAGGAAAATTAATTCTCTCAATTGATTAAAAACTCAAATCTGAAATCTCTTTTACAAAAGAATTTGATCCCCCTTTATATAAGGACTAGGGTTAGATCAAGAATCAATCTAAACCATAAAGTAATTAGGAAACTAATCCTAAGAAAATTAGGAAAGTAATCCTAAGGAAATTAGGAAGGTAATCCTAAGGCTAAAAACTAACCCTAAATAAAAATAATCCGAAAATAGAAATAATTACAAAACTGCCATTATAATCCAAAAATAGCTAAATTACGAAATTGCCATTCTAAGTTGTTTATTTTTAAAATGATGCCGTTTCGTCTCCGCAACTCCCGAGCAGCATTACCACCTTCATTCCTTGCTTGGACATCATGCTTAAATCATCATATTTTGCTCCAATGGTAGAATATAGCTTTATGATGCCCGCATCAATCACTCTCATTCTCGGACTCCGAAACAATTTCACTACCCTTCAACAACATAGTCTTCTTATTAGGACATTCAGAAGCAATATGNGATTAAAAACTCAAATCTCTCTTACAAAGGAATTGATCCCCCTTTATATAAGAACTAGGGTTAGATCAAGAATCAATCTAAACCATTAAATATTAAGAAAGTAATCCTAAGGCTGAAAACTAACCCTAAAAAACGAAAATAGTAAATATTACAAAACTGCCATTATAATGCGAAAATAGCTAAATTACGAAACTGCCATTATAATCTTAAAATAGCTAAATTATGAAAATGCCATTATAAGATGTTTTTTTTTTAAATGATGCTGTTTCGTCTCCGCAACTCCCGAGCATCATTACCATATTTATTCCTTGCTTGGACATCATGCTTAAATGATCATTAGGCCTCGG
Source organism: Ochetophila trinervis (assembly GCA_003254975.1). Lineage (NCBI taxonomy): Eukaryota > Viridiplantae > Streptophyta > Magnoliopsida > Rosales > Rhamnaceae > Ochetophila > Ochetophila trinervis. The sequence continues at coordinate 1,510 of QANX01002825.1, read as the reverse complement.
AAAAGTGTTCAAGTCATTTGGAAACTTGAATAGATCTTTATCCATAATTCTCTTCACAAATCCAAGCATTCTCTCTTTGATCTTCTTAACTCGAGAATGCATCACTGGTTTACTAGGTAAGATGATGTCATTATCTTTTGCTCCAATGCTAGAATATGACTCTATGATGCCCACATCATTCCCTTCCTCTTCAAAAAGATTCGTCCTTGAATCTGAATCCTTATCGAAAGCAAAAATATCATAAACATTGAAAATAGCGGACTCATTGTATTCCCCTTGAAGGACAATTTTGTATGAGTTGTCATTGACTCTTTCAAGCACTTGAAACGGTTTATCACCTCTAGCAATGAACTTTGATTTCCTAAGGTTATGAAACATTTTCTTGCTTAAATATACCCAATCCCAATCTCCTGGTTTGAATATCCTCCACATGTCATCACATAAAACTTTTCCAAAAGGACTCAAAAATTCCACATCGCTATCATATTTAATAGTTCTAGGCACGCCATGCAATTTTGATTTCACATCAAAGTCCTGCAATAAAGAGACAAAAACACTAGGCAAATTGAGTTGCCTTTTACCACTCACAATCTCTAGAATCAAGTTGCACTTTAGAGTTAAACTCAACAAATCAAAGCAAGAAAAACAATTATCACAATCTCAAAACCTAACCAACGAAAGAAACTAGATCAAAAGAAAAGCAAAAATAAGAATTAGAGTAATGGAAAGCAAATATTACCCTAAGCAAAAAAATAAAAATAAAATAAAACAAAATTTGGATTTTTTTTTTTTTTAGGGATGCCTTGTGGACAGACATGCCCAAGTGTGACCCAAGGTGCAACCCCAGGCTCCTGTAGTGCGATTAGGGTTTTTTTTTTTTTACTTGTTCTCTTCTTTGAATAAAAAGAAAACCCAAATCAACAAGATAAAAAAAAAGACACACGGATCAAACACAACTTTTTTTTTTGTTTGGGAATCAAAGTATTATGAACGAAGAACACAAAGAAATTGAAAACAAAGATAGATAGGTACTTATCTCAACCAATGCTCTGCTACCAATTGATGCGGAACCCCAAGATTAAAGAATCCGAAACCCCAAACACACAAGAAATATTGAACAGTAATTGGAAACAAGAGTCCGCCCTACCAAACCCTTAGATAATTTGTATCTAAAAAACGTGGATTAGAATGCTAGGGAAAGAGAAGAATAATCGCCACAAAGTATTTCTACTTTGATAAGAGAATTCAACTCCTAATGCAACAAGAAGAATAAATTGATTCCTAAAAGGAACTGATCCCCCTTTATATAAGAACTAGGGTTAGATCAAGAATTAATCTAAACCATTAAATATTAAGAAAGTAATCCTAAGGCTGAAAACTAACCCTAAAAAATGAAAATAGAAAATATTACAAAACTGCAATTATAATGCGAAAATAGCTAAATTACGAAACTTCCATTATAATCTGAAAATAGCTAAATTACGAAAATGCCATTATAAGATGTTTTTTT